>SNQJ01S0140493.1:13393-25094 GCA_010110895.2 Picea sitchensis | reverse complement strand
CAGACACCAAATTGGTGTATGAGACCCCCTTGTTTCTGGGACAAGGGACTTCCTCCGCCCAAGTAATATAAAAATGAGGATTGTAAAATGTATTTTGTTATTATTTAATAAATTTAATTTAAAATTAATATTATAAATTGTGGAATAAATTTATTTATAAAATAAATATGGTTTTTAAATAAATGAATAGTTATATGATATTTCATGATTTATTATTAAATTTCTAAAATTATGAAAATAGTGTTATAAAAATGATTTAAAATTTTAATAAAATTTGTAAAGATAAATTAAATTTTTTTTATAATCAATTTAAAGATGTCGTAAAAATATATATTGTAAAAATTCAAATTAGTTTTTAAAGTTAAATGTAAGAGAGTTTGCATAACAATTATAATAAAGTTATTTATTTAATTGGCATATACAAAATATTATTGTTCTAATAATTTGGCTGCATATATTTTTATGCAAAAGGAATTTGTGTTTTTTAAGATGGTTGCATGATCTTTGAATGAATATTTCAAATATATTTATTGTATAATATTGCAAAATGGTTGTACGAGTTTTGAATGAATGTATAGAATATGACAACATTTCAAATATATTTATTATGTAATGTAACCGTAATGGTTAAAAAAAGAATATATGTTTGAAAGGGAGGTAAAATGAAATTGAAAATAAGTTTGTTTTTTTTCCCAATGTTTTATGTGTGTTTCATTTGATTTAATTAATTTAGTATTTGAAATTAATTGAAAAGATTAAATACAAATTTAACATCTTTACTTACTTAAAAATAACTTTGATTTTTTTTACAATGTTTTTGTGTTTGTTTAATTTAACCTATTTAATTTAGTATTATAAATTAATTGAAAAAAATAACTGAAAATTTAACATCTTTACTTTAAATGTTATTGTGGCATGAACTACATCCAACAAAAAGAAAGAAAAAATAATATAGGAGATTATTATTGTTTTAGTGGTAGCACTCTTGTCGTTTTAATCTTTTGTCAATTTTTTTGTTAAGATACTTTACCTTGTTTTGGTGGTAACACTCTTGTTGTTGTAATATTTTTTCTTTTTTTTTGTCAAATATACTTTAATAAATAAAATTATGAGAAGTTTAGCAAAGACATGGATAAGTTTTCATCTTTCCTTCAATTGATAGGTTTGTCAAAATTAATTGAACTCATGGTAGCAATCTTGTTGCAATCTCTTGTCATTTGTTTTTGTCAAAGATACTTTAATCAAACTAGGCCTTTCGACATAAATAAAATTAAGAGAAGCTTGGGAAAGACATGAATGGGTTCTCATATTTTCTTCAATTGATGGGTTTGTCAAAATTAGCCAAACTCATGGTATCACTTTTGTTGCAGTCGCTTTTCAATATTTTTGTCAAAGATACTTTAACCAAACTCTAAGGTTTTTTTGACATAAATAAAATTAAGAGAAGCTTGGGAAAGACGTGTATGGGTTCTCATCTTTTCTTCACTTGATCAGTTTGTCAAAATTAACCAAACTCATGGTAGCACTCTTGTTGCAATCTCTTGTCAAAAATGCCTTAACCCAGGTCTAAGGTTTTTTTACATAAATAAAATTAAGAGGAGATTGGGAAAGAAATGGATGGGTTCTCATATTTTCTTTAATTGATAGGTTTTTCAAAATTAACCAAACTCATGGTTACACTCTTGTTGCAATCTCTTGTAAGTTTTTTTGTCAAAGATACTTTAACCAAACTCTAAGGTTCTTCGCGTAAATAAAATTAAAAGAATATTGGGAAAGACATGGATGGGTTCTCATCTTTTCTTCAATTGATAGGTTTGTCAAAATTAACCAAACTCGTGGTAGAAATCTTGTTGCAATTTCTTAAAAAAAAAATTCAAATATACTTTAACAAAACTCAAGGTTTTCTGACATAAAGAAAATTAAGAGAAGCTTGGGAAAGACATGGATGGGTTCTCATATTTTCTTCACTTTATCGGTTTGTCAAAATTAACCAAACTCATGGTAGCACTCTTGTTGCAATATCTTGTCAAAGATACCTTAACCCAACTCTAAGTTTTTTTTACATAAATAAAATTAAGAGGATCTTGGGAAGGCATCGATAGGTTCTCATATTTTCTTTAATCATTAGGTTTGTCAAAATTAACCAAATTCTAAGGTGACGAACTGAGACTGCGAGAAACTATTAAAACTTGGGTCCATTACCCAAACCTTTGTGCTACCAGACTTTCTTCAAGGGTTAACATCAATGACAACCAACCCAAATAATAAACAATATCCCCCTTTGGCATTGAAGGAAACACTCTGATGCAATATTGAATTCATATCACTCATGCTCCCCCTTTGACATCAATGGAAAAGGATATCTCCCTTTGAGTCTTCTCCCTCTGACTGAAATTTTCTTGGGGATGCTCCCCTTATCTACATGCCTTTGATTTTTCTTTGTGTTTATAAGCCTCTGATTACTCTCTCTCCCTTCATATGAATAATATCCCCCCCTTTGACAAAGGGTATCACTCTCTGAACCAATCTATGAATCCATGCTCTCATCCATTGTCATTTGTCTTTCCAAACCTGTTAAGTGTTCTTACGAATCCATCTCTATCCATATTGTCCAAAACTCTGCTACACAACTATCCATAATTTTGACTCATATGTCACTGTACCATCATGAAGTATTTAGTACTAAAACCGATTAATCTATCATATTGTACCTTTTCTAACTAACTGCTCTAAATCTGTCTACTCAAATTCTGCAAGGTGCTCGAAGTATGGTTCTATGGCTTGTCTCAGCTACCGCATAGATTCCCCCTTGTCTATTATTCATCTTACCTGGGAGTCTCTAAGCCATATGGCTCAGAAAAATTCTTGCTCTGATGCGGATTCATCATCTTCATTGATAAATTCATCATCTCTCTGAGCTCTAACTTCTTTCTTTCCGTTTGTGGATTCATCTTTCACTACAATACCTGAAAGTACAATCTCTTGAACATGTTCCTTATTTATGTGTCATTTTCTTTCATTTATTTTCCAAACCTTTATGTATCTAACATCTTTCTTTTTCTCTATAGATTTTTCTTCATCTCATTTTATTGCCAATCTTGCGATCTCTGGGACCTAGTCTTTGTTCACTTGTTCTTCTTGTTTTCTTATCCAGACTTTCTTATATATGATATAAGTGTTATCTTTCATGGAAGTATCGATCATGCTTCTACAATCACGATCTATGTGTCCATTGTTATGACATTTGTAACATTCAATGTTATGTGGGGCCATATAGACAATTCTTGGTTGAACATTTATTTTATAATCCCTGCAATCTACAACCTTATGTTCAAAGTTAGTACAATAAAACAATGACCATAAAAGAAATTTGCATACCTAGGAGTGAATGATCTTCTTTGTGGTGTAGTCCTTCTGAATTTTTGCCTTGACTGATCACGATCATGATTGAAGCTTCTTTGTGGCTTGAACATGGATGGTCTTCTTGAAGATGTATCTTTATTAGTTTTCTTAGATTCTGGTTGACCATGATTCCTTCCTTTGACTACTTCTGCATAACTCTTGCTCTTTTCTAGCAACCTAGAGAGCTTCTCTTCATTCTCTATTGCTAATGTGGATGTTTTTGTCTCTTCAATGTTCTTGTTGAGCTTGGCGATTTTACTTCTCAATGTGACAACTTCTTCTTCAAGCTTCTCGACCTCTTCTTCTTGACTTCTTTTGTTCTCTTCACTTCTTCAAGATGAATTTTTAATGCGATTATTTCTTCTTCAAGTACTTTCTCTTCTTGACCAAACTCTGACTCAAGTTGGTTTAGATCGTTAGTTCTTTCCTTAAGATGATATTTCAATATCTTCTCTCTCATTTCTACTTCTTCCTTTTGTGCTACTATGTTGGTTTCCAAATACTATTTTTGATCTTTAAGATTTTCTTCGATCTTTCTAGCTTCTTCTAGCTGAGTTCTTAAGTTCTTGATGACCTGTTGGGATTCTTAAAAAATGTGAACACTTTCCTTTTGTTTCATCAATTATTTCTTGAGTGACTTGTTTTCTTCTCTTTCTTTTCTTAGTTCATCTAAAGCATGGATCAATTTTGCTTCATATTTTTCTTCTTTTTCAATTAGTTTTTTTTGTCTCATTTCCTTCATGGCATTCTATTTCAAGATTTCCGTGGTTTTCGCAATTAAATAAAAACAACATACCTCTGTTGATTATGTACTCTTCATCTTTTGAATTTGTTTGACATGGTGAACATATTTCTTCTTGATCTGTACCTGTATCTTCTTTGATATTTTCTGAGTCTGTGATGGGTGATGAATATATGTCATGTAACTTATCCCAAAGTTCTTTGGCTGATGAACATTTACCAACATTTTCTCTTACTGGATTAGGTAATCCTTCCGAGATGAAATCCATTGCTATTTTGTTATTCTTCTTCAATTCCTTCTTGGTTGTAGTCTTTTCCCTTTTTGAACTATCATATCATGTAATGAATGATAGCCAAATATAATGCCTTTGTGCCTGTAAAAATACTTTCTTGCTTCTGCTCCATATATCATACTTTGACCCATTCTAACCATTAAGCAGTGGTACTCCATACTCAGAATAATCCATGATCTCCTTCCAGTGGTTAAACTAATTTCTGAAGGAACTGGCTCTGATACAATTTGTTGTATTACTTAGAAAGCATCATTAAAAGACTTTATCCTCCCTTGAATTTCGACCTTGTTTACTTCACCTTCCCTTTCAAATTCGCCTTAGATATCTGTTGGTTACCTCAGTCACTTGTAGATATTCAATATGCTCAAGTGTAATTAAATGAGAGACCCTTGCCTCTTATTTATACTTTTATGTAGCTTCCTCAAAGGGTTACCTTCTAACCATTTTAAACCACTGTCATTATTTTAGGGCTAACCCACTTCTAACCACTTGTCCACTTAGTAATTTCTCCATTAACTTTATTATTTAACTAATTTATTTTGTATCCACTTTGACTTATAGTACACTCATCACTTCACTTTATTATTTAAATAATTTCTTCTTTGCAACCACTTTGACTACTATGAACTTTTGAGACTTCTAGATGACTCATGAGGGTTCTCCAACTTCCCATGGCCATAACTCTCTAACCGTGAGGAGTTATGTGACGTTCCACATACCACTAGAAATGGAAGGACATGTACTATCCATCTAGAATATTATTACCTTCAAATATATTAAAACTCATACCATTATACATCAAACAAACTTGGTTCCATTACCCAAACGTTTGTGCTACCAGAATTCGCTACCAGACTTTCTTCAAGGGTTGACATCAATGACAACCAACCCAAATAATAAACACGTGGCCCCAAGACTTTTCAAAGCCTAAAAATGGATTTGAAAATTAAACAACATCCTTTTAACAAGTTGTAATAGCTATGAAAAGAGAGATATAACGGGTTGCAAGCTAATATTCACCAATGTATGATGTGGACTGACGAAAGGTGAGAATTTAAGCATGTCTTTAATTGATATTTTTAGGTTGTTTAAACAAAAGAAGTGGCTACCATGTTGTTTTAAAGGTCCTCTCGATCAGGAAAGCACATATTATCCCGCAATTGTTCCTCTTAGTATAAAGAGAGTGATCTTAGGTAGACCACGTGGCTAGAATGAAGAGTGCTCCATGTAGTTTAGAGAATGAGGGATTATCTCCTTCAGGCTCTTAAAGCCACTTGGATGGAAGAAGGATACCTGCACAAAGGAAGAGGCTCAAGACCCTCCCGATGGAGTTTTGGCTTAGCTTACCCAAGCAGAGTAGTATTTCAATCCAAGTCGAGCTAATCAAATTCTTTACAGTGTGGTTTACGAGAGCAATCAATATCACTCAATTGATACTTACGAAGAAAAACTCTGAGGGGCTCMTGATGAAGATTCCCTAGCTTTGGCTCTTAGTACTCTATAAATTGCATGAAATGAAGGACCAAGCCATCCACGTGGCGAGATCGCATCTTGCTTTCTCAAGCATGTCTCGTGGTCAAAAAAATTGAAATCTATCTATAAGTTATAAATATATATAAGTATAATAGATAGATAAATAAAGTGTTTTTGGTTTTTCTTGTTTTGTGGAGTGGACCCTTGTTTTGGCTTTCAAGTTTTTGTGTGTTTTTTGGTGTTTTTGCTTGTTTTTTTAATGGCCCCTTTAGGGGCAGCAACCTAAAAGTTTAGAAAAGAGAGTATAAACTATACACATACACTATGCAACCCAAAGGAATGGGGTGAAGCTCTTTGTCACCCACATAGCCGCCATGTGCATGAGAGCTCCAACTGATTCCTTGCTTGGAGAATCAAAACTATCTAACAAAATTAAATGAATGATAGGGTATAAAAGTAAAATTTCATATTTGTTTATGAACTGAAAATTGCATTAAAACTTAGGAGTTTCTTTACAAAAACATGGTAAAATAACATTGGAATCTGTGCAAGTTTTTTGTAACTAACTAAAATTATATATATATATATATATATATATATATATATATATATATATATAATGTGAAATTGAGTGTAGGGAGTGGATTTATAGGTCTGCCCCACTATTTTTGTTTGTTGTCTTGTTGGCCAATTTGTCTCAAATAGGTCTGCAGTGGGTTCCCGACCGCCTAGAAGAAGCAGAACAGGAAAATGATATATCCTAATAGGAAATCAATGAAATTTAGTGCTTTTCAAGTTGTAAGACTAAACTAAATAAAGCAAAAAATTATAAATTACATCTATGTAACAACCAACTAAGATGGTTGTCCCAAAAGGGTAAATTGTCCAAAATGGTCAATTTTCCTATTTTAGGAAAACAATAGAAGAGACAAAAAAAAGTAAAGTTAATAGAAGTATGAAATGAGAAAAAACAAACAAGAATAACGAGCAAAGATAAGAGGTTTTGAGGGTTGTCCTAAGGGGCCCCTAAACCTCCTAAACAGTAAATAAGGATGAATACTTAGAGCCTTCCAGGAAATCTGCACAAAAACACATTAGACAAGTTAAGAACGGTTGTAAATAAATGAAAACCTGCAAGTTAACCCCAAGGAAGCAACAACAAACACCTAGCTAACCAATCCATCWTGGAGATAGCTAACATAAAAAACATTTACTACTACCCCTCAACCCCTAACCAACAAGTAAACAAATCCAACAATTGAAGGATAACAAGTGCAAATAAATACTAAGACTCTTTGGAGAAAATTCAGTAGAGTTTTCTTGMTTTATTCAACAAGTCCCCTTTTGTACAAAGTTGTCCTCTTATTTATAAAGGAGAGGTGAAGGATAGGGTTAGGTCACAAGGAACTTGTCACTTTTGGAAAAGCGAAAAGTGGAACAAACCTAAAGTGAYTTTGTCYTTATCCAAAAAAAKAAATCAATTCAGATTTGATTTTATACTTTTATTTACAATATTTTAATAAAAAAGGTGAATCATTAAAAACAAAACTTATTACAAAATGTCATTTGGGAAAATGAAAAAAYTGAGGTGCCACCTCATCATTTTCATTGGGATTTGTGTCATCCCAATGGTACTTTGGTTGTTTCCCTGTTTTGCAGTTGTAAATAAGGTGAGCTCATGGTGTTTCAGGCCATCAATGGTTGTCGAATTCACCAGAACGAACGCCCATGACTTGCAGAAAATTCGGGGCTAATTTGGAGGGAAGTTCGGGGTATTAAATTTTGTCGTTGAATGTTAGGAAATGCTCGTTGTTCAGGAACTTTTCAGACCTTATTTTACCTTCCCCTTGTTGCCTATAAGATTCCCTGAGGATTGATAAAGCATGTCTTCGATTCATACCTGATTTGGTTAAGGGACCCCTTGGGATTGAAACCTGGAAGGTTGTTCCCTAATAACAAACAACCAACAATATGATTTTTTATGCCAATATGTTGTAACTATGTTCACGATCTTTTTGTTTCCTTTCATTTGGTGCAAATCGGGATTCGAATGAACGAGATATGGCCTTAGAAAGGTTCAAGGGAAAGTGTTGGTTGGCAGTTTACTCGAGGGAAATTTTGAAATTGAATCTGATTTATGAGTTGAACACCAGAATTAATGGGATGCTACAAGCTTACATTCCTATAGCTGAAATAGGTCTCTTTCAAATTCCAAAAAAATTGCCTCGGAGGCCTATAATTAGGCCTCCTTCTAGCACATGCCTCCCAGGACAATTAGATTCCATGTCACTCTGGAAGGCTTCACTGAAAATCTGGGTTGATTTTATGAAGGAGAACGCCATGGCTACATTCTACACTTTCCCCCTGTCCTTTTGACTATTTATGGGTATCCACCTCCGGATGAGGGAGATACAAAATTAAAAAAACCCAATAACCTTAAGAGGCAAAATTTAAAATTTTATATTAGAGTTTCAAAATTGAAAATTAAAATCTTATTTGTAATTAAAATTAAAATTAAAATAAACAATAATAAATTAAATAAAATATTTTTTTTAATTAAAAATAAATAAAAAATAAATATATATATATATAATGCCTACTGCATATTATAGGAAGAGATTTTCACAAAAACCTGTCAACTGGTTTTGGGAAACCACCCTCTTTTTCCAGGTATACTTTGGGAAATATTTTTCCATGGACAAAAGCTATCAACCTAAACTACTAAACCATTGTCAACCTAAACTACTAAACCACTGGTTTTGACTCAACGGACTAGTTGTTCCTATTAAGACCTCATCCTACCAATTGTTCCTATTCAAAATTTCCCTACCGCCTCTGTCAATTTTTGCACAGGCTTGGAATTAGGACCTCGCCCTACCATCTTTCGCACAGGCCTGGAATTAAGACCTCAACCTACTAGTTGTTCCTATTCAAGATTGCCCCATCGCCTCTGTCAATTTTCCTAGTAAAGATTGTCCCGCCTATCTTATCCGATCAGAATGCAGGTGTCTTGAATAAAAGGGGGTACTGTCATGTCATCAGTAATGGTCAAAATTTGTGTTCAATATACATATTTGTTCACGAGGCTAGGTCGTCGTGTTAACTGCCTTCGTTCCATGGCATGGAAGAGACGATCCCAACCACAACACCATTAAAAATTGTCGAATGTGGATACCAAATAATGACTCCATTCCCGATATTCAAGTCATCAGTTTGATATCACAATATCAATCCATGTATTCCTTCCAAGAAGAGTAATTTATCTCATGCTAAAGAATCACTTGTGATTCTTCCACAACGCAGCCTCGTTCTGATAGCCTTCAGCGCCCTTGTCATCCCCACTCTGGACCTTCTCCTTGTTCAACCCATTTTTCATCTTTCTCCCCAAATCATACAGTCTCCATCTCTGTTGTCTTCCAATGTCATCTTGACAACTTCACCTTCAATAATTTCACTCTCTACTTAATTTTAACCCCTATTGCCTACCTGAACGCCTTTGTCAGAGCCTTTGTCTTGCTCAATTCTAATGAAAAAATTTCACTGCCCGCCATTATTGCAAAGGGGTTTCTTTGCCTAGAGATTTAGCCATGCCCATAGCTATGGCGGTCTTACCTATCCTCGGTTGGTCTGCCAACAAAACAACGCGGCCTGCTATTTTTCCTTCCTTAATCATTTCCAAAATAACCATTGTGACTTTTCTAGCAGATGGTTGTCCTACCATACCTTGTGAAACCTTGTGGTATTCTAAAGCATCATCCAACCCTAAGCCCCTAATGTGCGAATGGACGCCTATTTTTTCTATGCGCGTTAAATCCCCAGTCTCCGACAGATTTAGCTCCGCCATGTCTCTTTCTGAAAAATGTTCCTGTTCGAAACCTGTTAGGTTTCAAAAATATCGACAAAAATCACAACAAAGCAGAGGTCGGTGCACGGGTTATCATGTAGGTTAAAACCCTCTAGAAAATGGCAAACTTTCATACGTTGTTGCTCGGGGCTGAAATGGAAAAAAACAACTCAATATAGTTGAAATTTTGGAGAGAACCGAGTAGAGTCGAAGAAAATATTAGAAAACTTTAGGGTATATGGCGAATCTCAGATATTTTTTTTCCACGGGGTGTCGTTGGCGGAACTGATTTTGAGACGAATCACATATATTTTTTCCACGGGGCATCGTTGGCGAAACTGATTTTGGGGTTTTAAGGGTTTTTGTTGATTCAAAATTCAATACTCCTGGATTGCCTCTTAGATTGCATTCCTCAACAGAGTTGCGGGGCAATGTACCCCCTCATTCACTATGCCCTCGATTTGATCTTGAAAGAATGCCAAATGTTTATACATCCATTAAATTTTGTATACGCAAGATGGCGGATTCGTTCGCTAGTATGTCCAAAGATAAAGCTTCGGGTTTCGTGGAAATTTATAAACAAAATATCAAACAGTTCGATAGATTTTTGAAGTTTTATGATGCTTGAAGTAGAGTGGTTTTAACACACGGCCACGGTGACTTCTCATCTCTGTAGAAACCACTTATGTCATTCTATGGTCAAATGGAAATGGAATAAACTATATTCAAATCAAATGAAGACCTCATATTTAGAATTGCTTTCTTCTTGCAGTTTTTGAAGTGTAGACAATGTGCAACATAAACAACACTTACAGCAAGAGTTGGTCATGGTCTGATCTTGAAGATTGTATTTGCCAATTTTAGTATGTGTAGTCTCTGTTTCAAAGGCCTTTTATGACTTTCTTAGAATCACTTGAGTCATTTCTTCGTTAAGAGTATCATTGGCATTGTTGTCATGAGAAAATCTAAGTATATATCCATATTTTCAAGGTCATTTTTAGGATGTAATAAAAAATCACATTAATTTATCAAGAATAAGTTAAACTTCTTCTTTATTAGTAGAATGTGTTTTGTTGTGTAATAAATGCAATTCAACGTGGATATATGGAATGGTACTCTTTTTATGATAAATTTAATTTTAAATGAATGGATATATATATATATATATATAATTTTAAGGCCACATTCAAGCTAGACACCAAATTGATGTATGAGACCCCCTTGTTTTTGGGACAAGAGACCCATTCCGCCCAACAATTTGACTATATATATATAATATTTGAAGTAATTTAAAAATGACGATTGTAAAATGTATTTTGTTATTATTTAATAATTTAATTTAAAATTAATATTATGAATTGTGGAATAAATTTATTTATATAATAATTATGGTTTTTTTTTTTTTTTAAAGTAAAAAAGAGTTGGAGCCTTTATATTAACAATGACAAAATACAGTGTTGTGGGGGATGCCAGCTATCCCACCTGAGTAGGNTCAAGAATAAGTTAAACTTCTTCTTTATTAGTAGAATGTGTTTTGTTGTGTAATAAATGCAATTCAACGTGGATATATGGAATGGTACTCTTTTTATGATAAATTTAATTTTAAATGAATGGATATATATATATATATATATATATATATATATATAATTTTAAGGTCACATTCAAGCTAGACACCAAATTGATGTATGAGACCCCCTTGTTTTTGGGACAAGAGACCCCTTCCGCCCAACAATTTGACTATATATATATAATATTTGAAGTAATTTAAAAATGACGATTGTAAAATGTATTTTGTTATTATTTAATAATTTAATTTAAAATTAATATTATGAATTGTGGAATAAATTTATTTATATAATAATTATGGTTTTTTTTTTTTTTTAAGTAAAAAAGAGTTGGAGCCTTTATATTAACAATGACAAAATACAGTGCTGTGGGGGATGCC
>SNQJ01S0140490.1:28037-50478 GCA_010110895.2 Picea sitchensis | reverse complement strand
ATATATATTCCAGCCATCGAATAATTATTCCGAATTCGAGATTTACAATTATAGATGTAGACAGAGTAACCATTTAAGAAACTACCACTAGTCATCGCAAGTAAGCCTTCAACCAGCGGAGGACAATAGATGGCACAACTTTGTTAAATTACGTCCATTAACTTTGTTAGCCTTCAACCAGCGGAGGACAATAGATGGCACAAATTTGTTAAATTACGTCCATTAACTTTGTTAAACTAGTCCATTAACTAATACGTGGTGTTGAATTTTAAGGGGAATGGTGTTAATACAAACTAATGATGTAAAATGGCTATGTGATATATTGAGTCATGTGAAGGCACGTTTGATGTGCGTTATGGTATGTTTGGCAATGGTTAATATGGTGGCACATTTTGGATGTTGGTTTCGATGCATTGTTTAATTGAATGAATTAATGAAATGGTTGGCTGGTGCGTACTAAGTGATTGAATGAGTAAGGGATGGAAGTGACGTGCATTTACTGCAAGTCTCTCCATACCCCTCCCACTGGCTGTCACCCTAGCTTGGCTATTGTTCAATTGTATTCTGATATGGTTAAGCTCTGATTTTCAGGCAAAAGAAGAATCGCTCGACCAAGCTCATTTTTTAAGGATTTTGGTTATAGGTATGTCTTTCTTGCCTTCCATGAAATAGATATTGGCTTGATGATGTATGGGTCTGTGCTTTTATTGAAACCGACAACTGTGTAAACTTGTGATATTTCTCTAGAATGGATGTTTTGTTTGGTTTTCATTGCAATGATGGTTGAAGTCGTAGGTTCATTGATTATTCTGAGTGTTATAAGCCATGAAGGCTCTCTGTCTCCCTTAGTTGTTTTGGTGGAGGGTTTCATTCAGTCTCGATTTGTTGGTTGTCCCCACATTTTTCTTCTCACCATGCCCGATCGTTTTGTTGTTATGGGGTTGTTGGGTTTGTTTTCGAACCACCTGGTGTCACTGCATATGGTTTCACCTAGGTATGGGTTCATTCATGCTATTGATGTGATTTCTATTTCGGGTCTCTGTTTTATCTCAACATTTTTTGGGTTGATTGGGAAAACCAAGAGGGTTATACCCTGCGTGTTCTCGGTGTTATTACGGACCAAAATGAAGCCTCTACTCCTCTTTTCATAGTCTCTCCTATCTCGTGAAATTTCACCCTATCTGCAAATTTATTGGTGGTATGGCCGGTGTGTCCACTGTATGGTCTCGGAGATTCTCACCCGTTGTTGGGGGTCAACTCCAATCTTCCTATGTTGTTCCCACAGAATGAACCCTTGGTTATTTAAAGCCTGTTTTGGAGTCAGCTTATCATGTCAGGCACATGTTTGACTGTTATGAGTTGGTGGAGTATTTTCGACAGTGGTCGTTCATTAGACGTCTATTGATGTATAATCAATAGCTACCACAATGGTTCTTATGATTGGTGTATAATCGTTGTATTCTTTTATTATGGAAATTAATTCGATAGTTCAACAACGTTTGATGTTTTGATTCAGAGTAATTAGACATGTACAGTCACATAAATGCTCTTTCATTTCGTTGAATGTTCTGTGTTTCCTACAAAATGGTTAAGTTGAATAGAAGGTTGTTGTTACTGTGTGTTTTAATTGTCAATCGAGAGTATTGCAATTTAAAAATCATAATAGTTGTGACTTGGTTTTCCAATGGATATTGTTTGGTTACACCATCAAAGATGAGCACGGGTTTTGTAACAGTATGATTTCATTGCAATTTGATTATTAAGTTGTTTAGAGGAATGGAATTAGACACGATTTTTTTGTCTGTGTTTGATTGAGGAAATAATTCATGGACAATGGTTGATGTTTTGATGTTGAACAGAGTGGAAACAAGTGACTGTGTGTTCATTTGGAAATTGTCTTAAATATTAGATGGGACAAATGAGAAGAAAAATAACTCTTCTATAGGTTTTTTTGGAAGGCATATTGTCACGTGTTAAAAATTTAATTACGAACAGTGAGAAAGTTAATACACATAATTGATTGAATTATGCACAGTAGTTGTTTAATTAATCACAATGATTATTTAGTTGGTGTGGGATCTTTTGCGTTTGATATAGAATGGTTTTATCGATTACTTGATTAATTTTATGAACAATATCCACCCTCCTCCCTACCGTTATTTCACTTTTCACTAATCACAATCCCCTCGCCTTCCCATATTCATTCTTCACTCCCTGTTCCTAAAATTTAATTATAGTTAAGAGAATTTTGTATTGTAACAAATTTAAATCACAGTTTCTTGGATGGATTATGGTGACATGTCTTTGGTTTACATTAGAATTGATTATTTGTTGTCTGTGAGCAGTAACCATGTTCTTTTCCCCCTCATTTTAACATTTTTCTCTCAATACAAACCTCTCAAATATCCCAGAACCTTTGTTCACCCCCCTGCTCATTGACAATGGTTAGAAACTTTGTATGGACTAGATTGTATGAGTCTGATATGTTGCTGAGCCAAAATTTATTTCTTATTTTTAAAAGAGTTTTCATGTATGGTTGATAGAGAAACTATTTGATAATCAATTATGCATACAGGAATGAGATTTTCAAGCAAAAGGTTGAAAATTGAGGCCCACAAGGGCCCTGACAAAGGGAAAGCCACTACTGCCCCTTCCTCACCTTCAAATGATTCTGATAAATCTATGTCCTCCCGCATGCATTTGAGGGACGATTTCTCTCATGTAATCAACGAGATTAGGCCTAAAGGCTCCACACAGCCTAAGGCAAATTCAGAGAGATTAAAAGGTGATAACAACAACAAGGGAAAGATTGCCTCATAGATTGGAAAATATGGATTTTAAGTTGTTTTTATTTATTAATTGTTGGGGACAATTGACTTCAGTTGTTTTTTTTGGAAAACATGTTTTTTGGATATATTGGTAATATATTTTGAAAACAATTGTAAATATCATTGAGATAAATTATCAAACATGAATGTGATGATGGGAGTCACAAGGAGAGATGTTTGTTAAATTAACTAGTTGTGTTATGATTGTTAAAATCTAAAGGGAGTCACAAGGGGTCCCACCTACTAGTTATTATTTATTTAAAACCCTTATTATGATTTAATACTTTTCCCCATAACTAAAAAGTTGGTTGAGTTTTTAGTTAACTTAACTAATAAAGTAGTTCAACTACTTCAACCAATTCTAATTTTCTTAAAGGCAAAAGGAAATGGAGGAACAATGGAGAATAAAAACAGAAGCATACTAAGGTTTTCTCTTTGAGTTTGTGTTAAGATAGTTCAGTTTTCATTCCTTCCTTAATTTATTCAAGGCCTAATTTTTTTTATGATAGCAGGGTCTTATTGTAGACAACAAGATTCAAGGTTGAATTACATCATTTAGACACTTGTTTTTCAGAGGTGTTGATCTATCTTTGATAGTCTGTGTAGACTTGTTTGTTTTTGAATTAGCTTTCATGAATCATAAAGGCTATTGTGCAGAGTCGAGTGGGAAACAATCTGTGGGAAGTTGATCTAGCTTTTAGAGTTCAGTTTTTTATTTTCTGTCAGATGTGCTTTTGTATGTTTGACTAAAGACGTCTAAGTTTGACTTTGGTCTAAAACTTCTTCACAAAATTTTGTAAAGAGAATGACTCTTTGATGAATTGGAATGAAATAAAGGATTGGTTTATTTCTCATCTTTCTTGAATATCGACTTGGTGTTTTTTACTTCTGTCTCTACATTTATTTCAGCAACTGTTATATTCAGAAAATCATATAAATAATTAATTTTTCAGCAAGCTTTTATTTATGAAAAGACTAGCCTAAGCACTTGTGATCAATACTTGTTAGTTAGGATATTAATTTTGATGGCTATAAACATAGGGTGACATTCCCGTCTATTTTTCTTTAGCCAAGCAGAATCTAAAAATGCTTAAGTAAGATCATTTCATATATTTCCCTCAACACCACATTGAGAGCATGGCTATGAATAGGTACCTAATGTATAAGAACAAGATAAACAACATAGAAGACAAGAGGCTTCCTAAGATTTCTTCCAACTCCATTCAAAACCTCATGCAACTAAGGTGGGGTTGGCATAAAGATGCCAAGTCTTGGCTAAATCATTGGGGAATGAAGGAAGATCTACATAATATCAGTAATATTAGAAATAGTATTATATATAAATTTAGGGGAAAATTATGGAGCAATAAATAATTAGAGGATAACTTAAAATTAAGATACTAGAGGAGAAAATTAACCCTACTCTAGAAGTTTTTTATTATCTCTTTTTTCTAACTAGCATACCAAAGAACAATAGCATTGCTAAAATAATAATGAACTCTCATGAGATCCATAGTGAAACAGGGTGTTGGAAATTCCTAAAACACCATGGCTTGAAATGATTTGTCATCTTTGGTGACACTAAGATGGTTGAATATGGAAAACACTTTCTCATAGAATGTCCAATGCATACCCACATTAGATCTCAATTTCAAAATATTTGTTTCAATACCGACCTTCCTAACATTTAACCTCATCAAAACTATGGTGATTTAAGAATGGTTCTTTTAAATCTTTTCCACCACACAAAAATTCTAGAGAAAATGAAATAATTCCTCATCTTTTAAGGTCGATAAAACAAAGTTGGTCTCAATAAATGTTAATAACCATCATAATACATATAATTCCAACAATTTTATATAACAAATAAAAACATTTACATATTTCAATAGTTAATAAATACAATGTTCATCAATTTAATTTAATACAAGGAATAAAGTGTTATCCTCTCCACCAAAATTCCTATTCCATTTTTTATTTTGATATCTTATACTTTATTCCAGTACTCAATAGTCTAATAACCAAATGACACCTTCAATTAACCAAAGCGTAATTCATAAAACATTTATTTTGGCACAATTCCATTTCGATATGACGATATCATTCTGCCTACTTCAACAACTCAAGTTGACAAACAGTAAACACTTGAAGATTCCACCGCATTTATACTTGATGCCTCAATCCATTAATTCTAGGATCCTATATCAACTGTCTTAAAATTTGAGAGAACAACCATAACACACAAATAATCATTTCTATTACATTAATCTTACACACAATATTACAGGTATATATATAGTTGGAATCAGATCCAACTATCTCCAAACATAAAGATAGTTGTTGAGAGAATATCTCAATAACCTCCTACAAATATTCAACAGATTTAAACCAAATCCAAATCAATCTATTGTAAGCACTATTCCAACACCCTCTCATAATGCTTACATTACAAAAACTTACAATACTCAATAAAAAATTACAATATTAATCATTTTCTTTCTTTGACTAACTGGTCTTCATCAACACTCCTATCCACTCTGAAATCTTCTGATATACGCTCTTTCTTCTCCACAACTTTGATCTTCCCTTTCAACTCATTTAATATATCTGACCATCTTTGACATTCTTTGTACAACCGACGCTTTTGGGCTTCCCGAAGGAAAATCTCGATACTGAATTATCCTATGGATACACTACCATCTGTGAAATTCCCCCTAAGAGAAACTTTTCACAGTTATATAGGACAATGATCTAATTACTGGATATTTTCAGTAGTCAATCATACAACTGACCTTCTTTAAACAATATAAGTACAACCTGTAACTGTTGATCTTGAAGCACCTAAGTACAACAGGAATCTCCATCTGACATAATGTAGGCATAATCAAATCTGTGATGTGTTCCCTTGGCACCTAAGAACGTTGAGAATCACTGATTTAAATTATGTTACTTTGTACATTGATTGGTTCTGTAACATATAATTTTACAAACAAAATACATTCCAAGATTAAAACAACGAGAGCTGTTGGTTTATCTGTGTTATATCTGTGAGAGTGTGTTGCTAGAAATCAAATTTGAATCGTTGAAACGTGCAGATAGGTGAACTTGAGAATCTGAATAGTGATTGCAAGGAGACCAACGTGGATCCCTGCCTATGTGTTTTATTTGATATTTCTATTATATGAATGGTGGTTGTGATAAAATTAATGGCCAGTCTGATTTACATTATGTTACTCTGTACATTGATTGGTTCTGCAACATATAATTTTACAAACAAAATACATTCACAATAATTAATATAACTATTTAGTTGCCTCTCTTTTCTTTTCATGGACTCCCCGACACAATGCTTTGATACCATCTTAAAATTTGAGAGAACAACCATAACACACAAATAATAATTTCTATTACATTAATCTTACACACAATATTACAGGTATATATATAGTTGGAATGAGATCCAACTATCTCCAACTATCTCTAAACATAGAGATAGTTGTTGAGAGAATCTCTAAACAACCTCCTACAAATCTTCAATAGATTTAAACCAAATCCAAACCAATATATTGTAAGCATTATTCCAACAAACTCCTCTTAGACAAATTGGGTAAGCCAAAAGCAATGTAATGAGCACCCTTGGTGGGTGAATATTCCACTTCTTAGCCTTACGCGTAAGCAACAATGAAGCAAGCCTTCACGAGTTTGATATAGGGTTCGCAAATAGTTTATTGTCTTGTATTTATCTTAATTTGGTAGATGGAGAATTGTTGAAATGGTAAATTGTATTGTTAAAATTGTAATTTTAAATATTTGAGTAGATTTAAAGTTTTGAAATTATTTTTATATCACAATTTTTTATTGTTGAATTATTCTAATATTATAGTTTGTAATTATTGAGATTATAGTTTTATATTAAATTTAAATTTCCAATCCAATTTTGATAAGATTAAGAATAACAAACCAGTGTAATAACATAATATTATAGTTTGCAATTGTTGAAATCATAATTTTACATTAAATTTAAATTTCCAACCCAATTTGTCAAATTAAGAATAACAAACCAACAAAATAACAAAATTATATGATGTCTCCATATCCCATGTTCTTTTAGGAGGGTTATTAACATGTACCAGATTTATTTTAAATATGGAAATAATAGGTGTTTTGTTAAAATTCTGTAAACTAAAGTTTTGGGCAGAAAGCTGTTATTTCCATGTTAAAAAACAAGATTTCCAAAATCTTAAACTACCTAATGAATGTGTGTTCTTACATTAAAAAAAAACTTTGGATCCAACAACCGTACATCTCAACATAGATAACATTTAATGCTATATAACTAGATGCTTATTACTCACAAGGACAATATACCAATCTATAAATAAACAATGAATACATAATATATTAAATAACAATTAATATTTCAACTTTTTTTCAAATAATTTAACCTTTGAGCACTATATTTTCTGAAATTGTATATGTTATTTAAATTGAATTTCTAAATGTATAAATAGATTGTAAGTATTGAAAAACACTTAAAGCACTCTGATTATATACATTTAATCACCCAAATCTTCAACTTCAATACTTTCTCACCAAATTTCCAGGAAAATGAAACAAAAAATCCAAAAAAACAAAAACGTATCAGTTGAACGGAATACCATTCCATATTCAAATTAGCTGATTCATGTTTATATATACATAGTTTGATTTCTAAAAAGAGAAATCAAACAATAAATATATGGATAACTAGGTGTTTATTGTTTATGGACAGGAAGTGGGGCGAATTATTTATTAAAGGAAATTCGAGATTATCAATTTTTATTGCTGAAAATTTAACCTGGGCAGATAATTATTACAAAATAAAACTTCAAGTATCCCTTCTACGGTACCAAATTAGTCTAACTAATAATTAGTTTAGTAAAAATGCAATCTACCAAAATGTTTAATGAAGTCAGGGCTTTGCTAAACTATTGTACTTGAAAAAACTTTCGTTATATCGATTCTCTTGAAGACCCAAAAAAAAATAAAAAAAAAAATAGAAAACCTCTTATATTGAATTAATACCCCGTAAAATCCATGCTTAGTATATTAACACGGACTTGGTTCAAAAAATAATACCATCTCACATGTACAAGAAATTAAAAAATGACAGAGAATAACGCCGCATAAACTGTGAGCAAAGATGCTCATCACACTTTATCATTCAAGAGGAAATCTCTATTACATATATAGCTAGAATTGCTCACCAACAAACCAGGAACAAAATCCTCAAAATGACGAGCTAAAATTAAACTAAAACAACTCACCAACAAAGCTCTAACAACATTCTAAATTGATAATCATTCTAGAAGTTTTGACATTATTCTAACATCCCCCTTTAATGGAGAAATGGATTTTCTACAACACCTAACTTGCTTCTAAAAACTATAAACTTGAATTTACCAAGAGGTTTGGTAAATATATCAGTGACATTATCATTTGTATTACAAAAAATCAAACCAAATTTCTTTGATTCAATCTTTTCTCTCACGAAGTGGTGTTGTAGCTCGATGTGTTTTGATCTTGCATGATATATATTGGATTATGTGTCAATTTGATAGCACTTTGATTGTCACAATTGATGCATGTTGGACCATGTTTCCCTTCTTCAAAATCTGCAAGAATTATGTGCAACCAAACAACTTCACAGGTAGCACTGGTCAAGGCTTTATACTCAAATTATGTTGACGACAAAGAAACAATTGGTTTTTTCTTGCTACTCCATGACACAACCCTTGATCCTATATGAAATGCATAGCCTAAGGTAGATATTATGTCATCGGGATTTTTTGCCCAATGTGAATCAGAAAAACCTGTCAGTTCAAAATCATATTCATTAGTACACATAATACCAAAATTTATTGTTCCTTTCAAGTATCAAAGGACTTTCATTGCAGATTTCCAATGGCTCTCAGAAGGCATAGCTATGAACTGACTAAGGATGCTCACTGAGTATGCAATGTCGGGTCTGGTAGTGGTGAGATAGTTCAAACTTCCCACCAACTGATAATATAATGTATCATCTGCCTCTTTAATTCCATCATCATTGTTTAACTTTGCATTTTTTTCTAAGGGATTTGGCATTGCTTTGCATTCACTCATATAGAACTTTTTAAGAATTTGTTTTGTGTATTTTCTTTGTGTAATAAGTGTCTTACCAGGCTCCCTCCAGACTTCAAGTCCTAAACAATAATTCCATTCACCGAGGTCTTTCATCTCAAATTCTTGAGACAACTGACTTTTAATCTCATCAATTAACTTGTGTGTTGCCTGTAATAATGAGATTATCCACATATAAAGATATTAAAGCAACATCTCCATATTCAACTTTCTTAATATACAAGTTAGGATCACTCTTGCTTTTCACAAAGCCTTTCCGATAAAATAATCAATCAATCTTTACATACGATGATATCGATTCCTGTTTCAAACCATATAAGGTTTTCCTTCACCTGCAGACTAGATGCTTCTGTCCCTACTTGACAAACCTTTTGGGCTGAACCAAATAAACCTCTTCCTTTAAATCACCATTTAGAAAAGTAGATTTTACATCTAAGTGATGTATTTTCCATTTATGTGTTGTAGCTAAAGCAATCAATACTCTAATTGTATTCAATTTAGATATTGGTGAAAAAGTATCACCGTAATCATTTCCTTCCTCTTGTGAATATTGTTTTGCAACTAATATTGCATTATATTTATCAATGCTACCATCTTCTTTAAATTTAGATTTCTACAACCATTTGCTTCCAATAGGGACTTTGTTTTCACTCAATTCTACTAATTCCCATGTGTGATTTTTCATAAGAGAGTCATATTCTTCATTCACATAATTTCTCCACTCTTCATGTTCTTTAGCTTGGTCATAGTTTACAGGTTCTACAACATTCATTACCTATGACATCAATGCATAATATTTAAACCTTAAAGATGGTTGAGTTTGTCATGATGACATCCTCGGTCCTCCACTGCTTTCATCTCTTGATCTGTGGTGAATGTTCTCCACTTGATGTATCATGACTACTTGAAGTGTCCATACTGCTTTCATTACGTTCTTGAACCTGTACCTATACCTATTCCTATTTAACCATTGCATCTATTTTGATATGATTATTATTCTCATTAGAAATATGTTAATCATCATCATCATCATTAATTGTATCATCTCTATTTGCATTCTCATGAAATACCATAGCTCTAATTGTAAAAAAATTATGTGAACTGGGATCAAATAATTTGTATGATTTTTTATTAGTACAATACCCAATAAAAACACACTTGATTGATTTTGCATCACATTTTCTTCTCTCATCCTTAGGAATATGTGTAAAGGCAGTGGATCCAAACACTCTGAAGTGAGCGACATCAGGTTTATAGCCATGAAAAATCTCAAAAGGAGTTTGAAAATCTAATTTCTTAGTTGGACTTAGATTCTTTAAATAAACAACAATATTAATGTCTTCTACCCAAAAACCATTAGAAATGTTTTTACCTTGAAGCATACTGCAAACACACTCCACCAGTGTTTTGTTCCTTCTCTCAGTGACACCATTTTTCTCAGGTGTATGAGGTACGATAAATTTTTGTTGGATCCCATTAAATTTACAATAACTTTTAAATGCTCCTGATGTATATTCACCACCCTGATCATATGTGAGAATTTTAATACATTTTTGTGTATGTTTTTCAGCCATAGTTCTGAATTCTTTAAAAGACTCAAATACATCACTTTTTCTCCTTATGAAATATACGCAAGTATATCTAGATCTATCATCAACAAAAACAAGAAAGTATGAAGAACCACCAAGTGACCTAGTTTGCATAGGTCTACATACATCAGTATGAATTAATTCAAGTATATCGGCTTGTCTTTTCTCTGTATGTATGGGGAAATCATCTCTATGCTGCTTACCAGGTGCACATGCTTCACATTGGAAATGATCATTCTTCATTACATGAAGACCTTCTACCATTGTTTTTATTTGCAATAACATCAAATCATTGTAATTGAGGTTCCCATACATGTGGTTCCATAACTCTTTTTTTGACATTGTTGTGGATGCCAATGCAACATGACGGTTCATTGTCACATCCAACTTATATAATCCACCAACTCTGGTACCTGTGGAAACAATATTGTAGTGATCATGGACATCTTTTACAACACACCTCAACTTACCAAATTCCACTTTTAGATTAACATCAGTGATAGTTGAAACAAAGATTTAATTATTTTTAATATGAGGAACATACATCACATCATGAATCTATCTCAATTTTCCATTAGGTAATTTCACACTTATTACTCCATAGCCTTGAACTTTATGTAATATGTTATCTCCTAAATAAATGTGTGTGCCATCAATGTTCTCATAATATTCTTCATATCATTCTTTATGACAGGAAATATAAGACGATGCACCAAAATCTTTGAACCATGCATTCTCATCATCAATTTAAGCAGACAATGCAACTTCATAAATAAAAAACTTAATATTTTTAAATCCATCATTGACTGAAGTGTCTTTATGAATAAAATTTTCATTATTCCTTTTATATCTTTGATTGGACTCGTGATTCTTTCTTCTATAACTATATTTAGCAAGATGTCCAGGTTTTCCACAATATGCACATTAAATATTTATTGTAACATAAGAATCAATATGTGCCATACCTTTCTGCTTTGCTTGAAACTTTCCTTTGTGCTTGTCCCACGGTTTACCTCTATATGATAATTTACCTCTTGAAATCAATTCCAAATCTGATTCACTTGAGTCCAGATCATAATTCTTCATTCTCTCTACCTCTTGAAAAAGAATTCCAGCCAATTCATCAAAAGTAGGGGGTGTTGGTCTAGCAGAGAGTTTAATGAAATAAAGACTTTATAATCTTGCACTAAACCTTTCAAAGTGACAGTTAGTAAATCACAACTAGAAACCTTTTCACCAATATCAACCAACTTATCACTTAAATATTTAATTCGGGATACAAAATTACTTATGCTTTCATTGGCTACGATTTTGATAGATAAAAGCTTTGTTTTTAGAAATAATATCTGGTTTGCATTAGAGGTTTCATACAAACATTTCAGAATGTACCATGTTTCTTTGGAAGTCTTACTGTCGTTTATGAGGAATTATGTTGTCTCTTACATACATTCACAGCAACACTTTCTCCTTCATTTCCCTCTTTTCCCAGTCTGGAATCGAGGCAACAGTTCTGGGATTAGGATCATGTCCTTTCACAATTGTAGATAGATTATATGCTTCAAGCACCGTTATCGACTTAAATTTCCAGTTAACATGATTTTCACAATCAATTTTGGTGGATTCATTTAGATAAGAATCAGCGAGAGGATTCGACATACTTCAAAATTAAGAAATTCTAGAAACAAAGTTAATACCTCGAATATTAATGTTGGCTTAAGAAAATCACTTGCAGGTTGGTGTTTGCCAGCATTTTTAGGGTACAACTCCTCATTGATCTTCAAACAAGAAGATAATGTTGTTTATCTTCCCAAGAAAAGGTGGCTCTCTTCCTGACGGCTGCAAACTAACCTCCATAGGGTCTCTTGCAATTAAAACAACTCCACTTGACAGAGCAACAAATCATCCTCCTTTAAGAAACAACTCAAATTCATTCCACTTTGACGGATATTCTTGGAATAAAACAAGAATAATATCCCTTAAATGCACCACAACGCCTGATTAAAGAGTCGAGGAAGCAATGCAAACTAAAGAAAAGAAATATCAAAGGATGGTCGTGAGAAACAGATAGAGGATCATCAACATACAACAACAGATCTATTATTCAAAGCAGTTGTTTGTTTAATCCCACTCGTTGGAACTATGGGATCGTGCTCAAGTATATCTTCAACCTCGACAATAATAGTTTCCCACATCCTGCGTAAGCTGTGAGAAGAGCAAAGGCATATTTGTCTTCACAGGGATGTACAATTCATTCATATGTGTCTGCAGGACTGGAGTCAATACCACCAAAAAGTGTAATGGGAGTCACAAATATGCAACTTTTGGGCTCTTGATTGCAGGAATTGTACTGTCGATCCTGAGTTCTTTTTGGGTCTGATACCAAATTAAAAAAGATAGAGAATAACATTGCATAAACTATGAGAAAAGATGTTCATCACACTTTATCATTCAAGAGGAAAAATCTATTACATATGTAGCTGGAATGCTCACTAACAAACTAGGAACAAAATCGTCAAATTATGGATCTAGAATCTTTGAAGAGCTAAAATTAAACTCTCGTAAAACAACCCACGAACAAATCTCTAACAACATTCTAAAATGATAATCATTATAGAAGTTTCAACATTATTCTAACACAAGAGGTTGTCACATAGTACATACCATAAATGTAACCAGCCAGGTCTCATTATCTAATATGACAGTGGAGACGCGTAAGAAGACAATTTTCATAAAAATAAATAAAGGTTGCTACTATAAATCCCACGATTCCTGCCACCCATCCCAAAGGAACCATGAAAATTCCTGAATATCCAAATACATACACATTGTTCATTTATGTTATCGGGATGAATCCTACTCGATAACAAGGATTTGCAACAGTTTCAACACTAATTATTCACTTACATGTACGTGTTTTTCAGATGTAGAATCAGTTTAGAACGAAGTAATTATCAGCTTACCCTGACTTATGCAATGAGATTTGTTCGTGGAGTCATTTGTGGTCTCCTCAATATATTCTGTGAAATTCTCTTCAAGTAGTAGTCTCTCAGTAGCTGAATTCTCCATTGATGGAAACCAAAAACAAGGCAATTTCAAATTTGTATAGGCAATTTCAAATTTCTGTGAGAGGACGGGGGAGGGATCATAGCCTCGGGATTCCTCCGACAATCACATAAATCTATAAATTGTATTTTTGGAGGACAGTTGTGCTTCTATAATTACCTTCATTATGGACCTACAATCATGACAATCTATACATGGTATTTTTGGACGATAGTTGTGCTTCTATAATTACATTAATTATGGACCTACTTTGTGTTACAGAGGGTAACCTACAATAGGGTTCAGAAATCGATTTTAAAATATGGTGAACCATAAGCGCCCTTCTGCAGGCAGGGTGTGTGCAGTTGGATCCAACAGTCGACATCCAATCATGTAGAAAATTTAATGCCTTACAACTCAATGCTTATTTCTTTCTAGTTCAATCATAAGCATCTTTTTGTATAGTATTAAATTTCTAGGTCAATTATAAGCATCTTGTTGTATAATATTCAATGCACTATATGGTTGGTGTGGACTATTGGATTTAAAATTTCTTTAATGTTCACTTATGTTATCGTTAAAGTAGGTTTGATATGGGTTGTTGGATCCAAAATTTCTTTAAAGTTGTTTAATTTCAAGCAAAGGCAAGCGTATGTAAAACAGAGAAAACACACAAAATGCAATGAAGTTTTTGAGCTCTTCTCCATATTCAAAAGAAAAAACTAAAAATGTAAATACATAGAATTAGATATTTCTCTAGAACACTCCATCCTTCACCTACCTAATAAATGTATACCCACCTATCTCATCTAAGTGAATTTATGATGCCTATCATCCATCTACTATCAGCATGTTAGTTGGTCAACCAATGGGAGAAATTACTCCATTTAACACTCCCCCTTAATTTCAAGCATTACAAAAATTAGCACAAACAATGGCTAAGGGTTGTCTTTGAAATTCAAAAGTATTTCTTCTCAAAGGCTTGGTGAAGATATCTTCTAATTCTTCTTGTGAACCACAAAACTGTAGTATAGTGCTACCATTGTTGACAAATTCACGAATGAAATGATAGCAAGTATCAATGTGTTTACTCTTGTGGTGAAACACATGATTTTTAGATAATGAAATTGTTGAACTGTTGTCGCAAAATATAGGAGTTGGCTCCTTCTCTTCATGTGTAAGATCACTAAGGATCCTTCTCAACCAAGATGGATGACATGATGCTGAATTTGTTTTCACATACTCTACTTTTGTTGAATATATTGTAATGATGGGTTGTTTCTTAGAAGCCTGTAAAATTAAACATGTACCCAACAAAAATGTGTACCCAGAAGTACTTTTCATATCATCGACGCTACCTGCAAAATCGCTATCTGTATATCCAACAAGTGAATCATCTTCTTAATTGGAATACCAAAGTCCATAATCTATTGTACCTGCAATATACCTCAAAATTCTTTTTCCAACTTTCCAATGAGAGATTTTGGGATTTTCCACAAATCTTGAAATTAAGCTCATTGCATACATGATATCTGGACGATTAGCTATAAGATACATGAGGTTGCCTACAAGCCTCTTATACAAAGTATAATAAATTGTTGGTCCTTCATCTTGTTTACTTAGTTTTGTAGTTGTTGCAATTGATGTATCTATTGGCTTGCATTTCTTCATTTTGAACCTTTTCAAAATATCTATGCCATATTTTTGCTAACAAATGAAAATTCATTTTTCAGATTGCTCAACTTTAATTTCAAGAAAACATTTATTTCTTATATAAATCATGTCATCAACATAGAGACAAACTATCAAAATATTACCTTTTTGGTCTTTTTTGGTGTAAAGCGTGGGTTCATTGTTGCTCCTATTGAACCCATTGTTGAGAAAATAGGAATCAATGTGATTGTACCAAGCTCTTGGATCTTGCTTCAAACCGTACATTGTTTTCTTCAATTTGTACACTTTGTACTCTTTACCTATGATCTGGAATCCTGGTGGTTGATCCACATAAACTTCTTCCTCTAAAATTCCATTTAGAAAGGATGATTTAACATCCATTTGATATACTAGCCATTTGTTTTGGGCTACAACTTCCAAAACTGCTCTGACAATATCCAAATGTGCTATTGAAGCAAATGTTTCTCCATAGTCAATACCAAGTTGTTGATTAAATCATTTTTCTTCAAGTGCTTCCTTGTGCTTCTCTACTTTTCCTTTCTCATTGAATTTTATCATGTAAACCTATTTAAGTCCAATGTTGGTTTTACATGTAAGAAGATCTATAAGATCCCATGTGTTGTTTCTTTAAATTGATTCAATTTCTTCGTTCATTACATGAACCCGTTTTTCTTCCTTGACTGCTTCTTCAAAATATATCGGTTGACAGGATATCAAAGAAAAATGTGCTTGTTGATCCATGCCATCATTATTCCCATAAATTTCTCTCAAGCTTCTTATTTTATGGTTCCTTAAATTCGCTATAGTGGGATCTGAATCATTACCAGATGAAGAAGAATAACTATGCTCCTTTTTTTCTCCTTGACCTTGTACTTGCAATCTTGGAAGTCTTGGTGGAGAAGCTTGTTGTCCTATGGCTTCCACCTATTTATCTTTCTATATAGAAGGAATCTGATCTACAATTATTTCATTTGTTTCGTTATCCCAAGATTTATCTTCTTAGAATTTCACAGCTCTGCGTACTGTCAACTTCTTAGTAACATGATTGTACAACCTATATGTTTTAGACTACTCACTATATCTCACAAGTATACATTTTTTACTTCTATCATCAAGTTTTCTCCTTATATCTTCAGGAACATGAGCATAATCTACACAACCAAAATCTTTAAAATAGTAAACACTAGATTTCATACCACTCCAGGCTTCTTGAGGGACTTGATTTTTCACTTTACTGGTTGGTGAAAATTTCAAAATATAAATTGAGCATGCCACTGATTAACCCCAATACTCATTTGAAAAATTCTTGACCTTCAACATACTTCTGGCCATATTCATTATTGTTCGACTCTTGCTTTCAGCTACTCCATTATGTTGTGGAGTGTATCTTGTTGTAAATTGTCTCTTGATCCCATGATGCCTGCAATATGATGAAAATTCTTTGGATTCATAATCACCTCCTCGATCTGATATTAGTACTTTAATGTACTTCCCACTCTGTTTCTCTGCCACAGACTTAAATTCTCTGAATTTTTCAAATGTCTTTGATTTGTGGTTGACAAAATACACCCAATATTTCCTGCTAAAATCATCAATACATGTTAGAAAACAAAATATTCCTCCTATTGACTGATTTGGCATTGGACCACAAATGTATGTATGCACCAACTCGAGGTGTTCTTTTGCTCCATAGAAAGCATAGAGAAAACTATGCCTTTGGTGTTTTGCCAAACTATAACTCTCAGAAGAGTTTTTTTGTTCATTTATAATGGACAAACATTTGACCATAGACTTATTTTATAAAATATTGAGACTACTAAATGGTAAATGACCATATCTAATATGCCACAACCAAGTCTCATTAGAGCTTGATACATTTTGGGCATACGACTGTGACAAATTAAGTTTTCTCAATATCAAAGGAAACATTCTATTTTGGTGGTTTGTCCAAGATTTTCTTACTGTAGCTACAATTTTCTTAGTGGGTGGTTTGTCCAAGATTGTACACTTGGAACCTTCAAAAATGACCTTATAACCATGCTCATTCATTTGGCCTACACTAATTAGATTATGTTTAAGACCAGGTACATAATAAACATCATGAATATCCTTCATTTCATTTTGTTTGGTCAACACAAAAATTACACCCTTGCCTAAAAATTTATTTTGATAATCATTTCTCAATTTAATTTGAGATGTGACAGAGTTATTTAGTCTAGAAAAAAAAAAATTGTTACCTGCCATATGATTGTTGCAACCACTATCTAGCAACCAAAGATCATGATTGTTGTTTGATTCTTCTGTGACTTGGCATGAGAAGAACATTGATTAAGATGTTCCTTCTTTAGTGTTGGTAACATTTTCTCTACCCCTATTTAGATCTACTTGCTTATTTATGCATTCACTTTCATAGTGACCAAATTTCTTGCAATAATAGCATTGGATCCTTGATTTGTTAGTCCATCTTGACTTATTGAAATTTGTTCCTCTCCCCCTTTAGTTATGAGAGTATATTTGTGGTTTTTCTAACCATTCACTCTATTCTGAATGTTCTGAAGTTGACCTCTATCATGTTGGAGAGCTTCCTCTGACTCGTCTACCTTTGCTTCTATTCCCTCAACCTTTGCCTCTTCCTTTTCTTATGGAGGCCTGAGATTGAAATGTGTTCTCCAAAGATTCATTATTTCAACTCAACCTATTGTCATGAGTTAACAAAGATCCCATGAGTTCTTCAATTGTCAATGTTGACAGGTCTTTTGACTCTTCTATGGTGTCAAGGACCATATTAAACTTATCAAGAAGGCTTCGAAGTACCTTCTCAATGACCTTTTGATCTTGAATGTAATCTCCATGTTTGCGTAACTAATTGATGATGCTCGTAACATGGGTCATGAAATGATCCACATAATCTGAATCCTTCATCTGAAGAGTGTCAAAACTCTTCGTAAGTGTCTACAACTTTGCATTTTTTACTTTATATGTGCCCCAATAGGCTATTTCGAGAGTATTCCATTCCTATTTGGCATGATTTGTTGCTACTAATTTGGGGAAAATATATTCCTCTAACCCTTGCTAAATGAGCCATAGGTCTTTGTTGTCCTTTTTCTTGAGTTCTTCAAGAGCATTTCTATGTTCATTTTTCTTTTCTTGTAGATCGGTCGGATCTAGTTATGTGAACCCATTAACTACCGCTTCCCAAAAATATTCAAACTAGAGAACATTTTTCATTGTAATGGACCATACATTGTAATTATTACATGTTAAAATTGGTCCTTGTGACAGTGTCGGACTGCTTCGAGATGCCATGGTTCTTCTACTAGTAGTTAGCTCTCCCTTTTTAATTTAAATTTTGATGTCTCTCCTGGTTTTGCTTCAATCTAGGCAAGATCGACCTTTAAAATACAATCCTTTTTTTGTATTTACCAAGAAGTAATGGTCATGGCCCTCAAAATTTATGAAGTGATTAATGGTGGATCAAATACTTTGGGAATACAGATTTTACTAAGACTCCCTTCACCAATTATGTCTTTAATAAATGACAAAAAAAAATCAATCCCCTTTTTTTTAATTGAATTTTTTTTTTTAATTCCAAGCCACTTTTTTTTTTTAAATAATTTTTTTTTAAACCTTGAAAGTGGCCTTTTCTTCACGCTTTCTACTAATCTTGCTTCACAAATGAACCAAAAAAATTCTTGAGGGTCGCACCTTATCGTATGCGTGAAGGCGACCAAACCCATAAAATTTACCACGCAAGTATCCTTGTGTCTGCACCCTATCCACTCAATGGGGGCAACCTAGGGTCCTAATCACTCTGTCTGCACTAGAAGGGGCCGACCAACTCCAAAAACATAAATTTTTTGAAGGCTTTTCCTCATATTTTTTTCCCCAAAATGACTTTTAAAAAGCTCCTCTTCATGCTCCGACCTAACAAAATTCGAAAATTCTATCCAACAATCTGCAAATTTATCTCCTATCTTCAAAGAGTCTTAGTCCTGCTTTGATACCATGTTTAAGTTCAATCAAATACAAGCTAAACAAAGGAAACACACACAATGCAATGGAGTTGTTCATCTCTTCTCTATATTCATAAGAAAAAACTAAAAATGCATATACATAAAATTAAATATTTCTCTATAACACCCCATCCTTCACCTAGATAATAAATGCATATCCACCTATCTCATTTAAATGCATTTATGATACCTATGAACCATTTACTATCAAACTAGTTAACTAATAAGAAAAATTACTCCATTTAACAAAAATTCACCTATATAACTTACTTTAAAAGATGCAATAAACCCACAATTCTAAATATTCAAATGTGGATTGTTAAATTCCAAATTATAAATCACCTATTTTAAAAATAACAATCAACATCCCACTACAAAACATTATAACAAACTCAATCATAAACACGATAACTAACCTACAAGATTATCTTCCACATCTAATCTCAACATAACATGAGGTAAAAACGCACCCAAACAAATCAATATTTCACAAAGTGTTAAATACAAATCCATCATTCAAACTTACCAACCACTCAACCGGTATAATGGCTTATAATGTACAAATTGTTTGTCCTTCTCCCAATGCTCTTGAAATTGCATTGATAAATTAATTATTATAAATTTATAGATTTGAATTTAATTGTAAAGGTAATATTTTTTCTCCATTTAAATTACTGTTAAATAATAAAAAAGTTTTAAAATATTTTGTCCTCTACTTGTCTCTAGGTTATATTGTAATCCGTTTGGAGTGTTGAAATTTTCACTTGTCTATAGTAAGTTATATTGTAATCAGTTTGGAGTGTTAAACTTTTAAACTATTTTGATTACATAACTTTATAAAAGTATAAATTTTTTTATTCATTATGTTGTAATCGGTTTGGAGTGTTAAAATTTTTACTTGTCTATAATAGGTTATATTGTAATCAGTTTGGAGTGTTAAAATTTTAAATTATTTTGATTACATAGCTTTATAAAAGTATCAATTTTTTTTATTAATTTTGATTTAAAAAAAAATTGATTTTTTATTTATTTTTCCATATCTTAAAATCTTAATATATGGTTTTTACAAAATTAAAATTTTTAATTAAAAAAACAAATTCTCCAAACAATCCACTTGCCCATCACATTAACTTGCCCCCCAACCGGGTACGGTGGTAGGACTGAAATTTATGCGTAGATTATATTTTGATTCTTTGATATAGGTTATACATTATAATGTTTTATTATTATAGTTAATCTTTTATGATTTTAAATAAAAATATTAACTATTATCATTTATAATTTATAATTTTTTATTATTATAATTAATTATTTATTATTTAAAAAAACTATTATTGTTAATCATTTATAATTTTAAATAGTATTATCACTTGTCACGAACTTTAGATTATATTTTGATTCTTTGATATAGGTTATATATTATAATTTTTTATTACACCGAGGCGTACACCTATTGGCAATGGGCACTTTTAATGATCTTTTAACCTTTAATCTTAATCTTATGGTCAACAATTGAAGATGCTGGCATATTCTTAGTCGTCCTTCCAAATCAATGGACCAGATCTCATATTCATAACTTTTTAGCATTTTTAAAAGCTTCGGTTAACCTGTTTACTTTTTAATATTTACTTAATATGATTAAGAAATTACTGTGTGACCATCTAACTGCCATGTTACTTAAAATTACAAATTTACTCCACTATTAACTTTTTATCATTTTACAGCGTTATACAGCATACTACTACTGGCAGTGCATACAATCGTTTCTTATTCCAATAGATTATTCTGTAGTTTTCTTTCCCAGTTGTTAAAACCTTGATACTCCTGCCATTTGTCCCCAACTTTTGCTTGGGTGAGTTGATGGAATCGTTCGAGATTTTGTGGTGGCAATGAACTTTTCAATCGGCTTGTATATCGATCTGTCCTCTTCGGATGAATTGCCCAATAATTTGGCCAAATTTTATCTAGAGTTTTCTTAGGCTCGATTCTGTCAACGCAATTGATTCCCAGTGGCTTGAGCTTTGTCTATGCAGACATGTCAAGAGATTGGTTGCCAGTGGGAAAGGCGAAAAGTCTTGACAGGTCAACTTGGCGAGAGGCGTGTCCATTAGAAGAACCCTTAATTTCCGAGGTCGGGGTTCTTAATAGTTCCGTAGGCTGCATACACGAATCCATAATTTTGGAGTCTTCATAGTTGGCATCTCGTCAGGGTTCTTAAGAATCCATAATTTTAGAGTCTTCATAGTTGGCATCTGGCTGGCGGTACTCGCAGTTTACCAGTTCATTTATTATTTAGGTTTATGATTTATATCCATGAATTATTTAGGTTTACACCAATTTATGTTCATAAAATAGCCATTAACGTTTTATAATCATTTCTGGTGTGAAGCATACCATCCTACAGATAGTTAACTCTATAATGGCTGACAATAATCTCACTGAGGAAGCTATTGTCACTGACAAATTTACCACCGGTTGACGCAGGGATTTGCAACTAAAATTTTATCACATAGATAATTAACAATTAATTAATTATTAGAGTTAGGATTAAAGTTATTAGGGTTAGATTTATATAATTGTTTTATTACATTTATAAAAATGAACTTATTGTTCTTGGTTACATATGTACATAATAGATTATGTTGAATGAACTATTTGACAATCATCTTTTAGGTTGAGGTGATTTTTTATATGACACAATGAGATTAAACATGTTTTATACTCCATGCATCAAAGCCGTCACTCTTCTTCATCATACCATGTGTAAATTTTTCGTAACAACATATTCTTGCGGTTTACCAATCGATAACAACGGATTTTAAGATAGACGGTTTACCAATAAATAACAACAGATTCGGATTTTAATAACAACGGTTTATTAATAGGGTATATACTAGCACAGCCGCTAACTCGCCGCTGAGAATACTAAAAATGTTCAGAAGCAGAGAGTGGAAATTTATTTAGATACCACGGTTTAATTTTATTTAATTATTTAAACGTGGCAATTACATATCCTTACAGTAATTTTTTAATGTGATGAGGTAAATGTTAAAAAGTAAACATGTTAACGGATGCCTTGATAAATGCAGGAAAGTTATGAACAATAAATCTGACTCATTGATTTTGGAGGACGACT
>SNQJ01S0140490.1:0-12758 GCA_010110895.2 Picea sitchensis | reverse complement strand
TGTTGTTATTTTGTTGGACGGAAAATTTACACATGGTATGATGAAGAAGAGTGAAGAGTGACGGCTTTGATGCAGGGAGTATAAAACATGTTTAATCTCATTGCCTTATATAAAAAATCACCTCAACCTAAAAGATGATTGTCCGGATATTTCATTCAACATAATCTATTCTGTACATATGTAACCAGGGACAATAAGTTCATTTTTATAAATGTAATGAAACAATTATATAAACCTAACCCTAATAACTTTAATCTTAACCTTAATAATTAATTAATTGTTAATTATCTATGCGACAAACGTTTAGTTGCAAATCTTTGCGTCAACCAGTGGTAAATTTTTCAGTGGCAATAGCTTCCTCGGTGAGAGTTAACTGTCTGTAGGATGGTATGCTTCACACCAGAAATGGGAGGAAGCATCGGCAAAAGACATGTCTGTGGATATTATATTCCCATTATATTTTCCCAGCCCACAGCAAGCATTGTAATATTGAAATCTAAAACGTGTGAAAAAAAAAAAGCATACATGGATTCAAAAATTAGAAGTAAAATTATAAAACGCTAATGGCTATTTTATGAACATAAATTGGTGTAAACCTAAATAATTCATGGCTATAAATCATAAACCTAAATAATAAATGAACCGGTAAACTGCCAGTACCGCCAGCCAAATGCCAACTATGAAGACTCCAAAATTATGGATTCTTAAGAACCCCGGCCAGATGTCAACTATGAAGACTCCAAAATTATGGATTCGTGTATGCAGTCTGTGGAATTATTAAGAACCCCGACCTCGGCAATTAAGGGTTTTTCTAATGGATACGCCTCTCGCCAAGCTGGCCTGTCAAGATTTTCCGCCTTTCCCACTGACAACCAATCTCTCGACATGCCTCCATAGACAGAGCTCAAGCCGTTGGGAATCATTGCGTTGGTTTCATGGATCGTGAAAGAAGTGACGGAATCGAGCCTAAGAAAACTCCCCAAAAAATTTGGCCAAATTATTGGGCAATTCATCCGAAGAGGACAGATCGGTATACAAGCCGATTGAAAAGTTCATTGCCACCACAATATCTCGAACGATTCCATCAACTCACCCAAGCAAACGCTGGGGGACAAATGGCAGGAAGGTTTTAACAACTGGGAAGAATAATCTACTGGAATAAGAAACGATTGTACGCACGGCCAGTAGTAGTGCACGCCACGATTTGTAAGAATATGAAATCATTGTGATTATGCCGCTGTCATAAGTAAATGTTTCAGAAATATAAATCTAACGTTGTAAAATGATAAAAAGTTAATAGCCATAAGTAAATGTGGAAGAAATATAAATCTAAGATTATAAAATGATAAAAAGTTAATAGTGGAGTAAATTTGTAATTTCAAGTAAGTTCATTAATTATTTGAACATGGTAGTTAGATGGTCACAGTAATTTTCTTAATCATAATCATATTAAGTAAATGTTAAAAAGTAAACAGATTAATGAAAGCTTTTAAAAATGCTGGAAAGTTATGAATATGAAATCTGGTTCATTGATTTGGAAGGATAACTAAAAATATTTGGAAGGATAACATCTTTAATTGTTATCATAAAATTAAGATTTAAAATTAAAAAATCATTAAAAATACTCATTGCCAATAGATATACTCCTGATGAATATGTGCACCATAAAATCAAATATTAAAAGAAAAAACATTAATTAAAGTTGATATCATAAAATCGCCATGATTTAGAAGACCCACATATTTTAAAACAACACATGAAATAAAATGTAGAGCATTCAATACATGGTATTATTCATTTCCCTTATGAGTACATCCCTTTGAAGGTTAATCACAAAGCTCTAAATGTAGCGTACATAGAGCACTCTGGCCACGTGACCACGGTCGTAATTATGCAGTGCTGTTATATTTTAATACTCGTTGTTTTCAATGAAGTCGATTCCCAGTAGTTGGCGTAGCTGCTCAACTGCCCCCGCACCCCATTGCAGTTCGTAACATTGACACACATCAAGTGTCTCCAACGAGTTCAAATGCTCAACGTTGGGCAGCGTCTGTAAATTGGAACACTCGTTCAAGTAAAGAAATCGGAGGCTCGTCAGGTGGGAGCCTCTGCACAGTGGAGCATCTGTTCAAGTCAAGAAATTGGAGGCCCGTCAGGTTTCCAACCGAGTCTGGGAGCCTATGCGGAGTGGAGCACCCATTCAAGTCAAGAAGTTGGAGGCTTGTCAGGTTGCCAACCGACTTTGGGAGCGTCCGCAGAGTGCAGCAACCATTCAAATGCAGAAATCGGAGGCCCCTTAGGTTTTCAACCGAGTCTGGGAGCGTCTGCAGAGTGGAGCATTCGCCCAAGCCAAGACTTTGGAGGCCCGTCAGGTTCCTAACCGAGTCTGGAAGCGTCTGCAGAGTGGAGCACCCGCCAAAGTCGAGATTTTGGAGGCCAGTCATGGTGCCAAGCTAGACTGGGAGCATCTGCAGAGTGGAGCGCCCACCCAAGGTGAGACTTTGGAGGCCCGTCAGGTTCCCAACAGAGTCTGGGAGCGTTTGCAAAGTGGAGCACCCGCCCAAGGCGAGACTTTGGAAGCTCGTCAGGTTCCCAACAAAGTCTGGGAGCGTTTGCAAAGTGGAGCACCCGCCCAAGGCGAGACTTTGGAGGCCCGTCAGGGTTCCAACCGAGTCTGGGAGCCTCTGTAAAGTGGAGCACCCACCCAAGGCGAGACTTTAGAGACGTATGCAGAGTGGAGCACCCGCCCAAAGGGAGACTTTGGAGGCCCGTCAGGTTCCCAACCGAGTCTGAGAGTGTATGCAAGGCGAGACTTTGAAAGCCCGTCAGGTTCCCAACTAAGTCTAGGAGTGTCTGCAGAGTGGAGTACTCATACAAGCCAAGACGTTGGAGGCCCGTCAAATCGGAGAGTCTGCAGAGTAGAGCACCCTGCCAAGTCAATAATTTGGAGGCCTGTTAGGTTCCCAACCGAGTCTGGGAGCATGTGCAGATTGGAGCACCACACCAAGTCAAGATTGGAGACTCGTTAAGTTCCCAACTGAGTCTGGCAGCAACGTCATTTTTTCACAATACTTCAACCCGACATGTTTCAAGGAATGAATATCACAGAATTCGTTTGACAAAGTTTCAAGATAACTATGGGACAGGACAAATTTTTCTAGGTGCTTCAGCTTCCCAATGGACTTTGGAACATTTGAAAGGGGAACATCAATATACAACTTCCTCAAGTGCAGAGGTGCCTGCAATGTTCACATACCACATACATTATTAAAGTGGGTCTTACACTGTAAATGTCAACTTTTTGGCATAGAAAAAAAACAAAACGACAGATCTCCTAAAAATAAAAATAAGACAATATCCAGAGTGTTTTCAAAATTTTGCCCTTTATAAATAACACTCTTAAATTCTTTATTGGAATGGAGGAAGGTCAGGAGGAGTTCGGACAGTTCTCCCACCGGAGATATATTAGTTGTTGTAACTGCCCAACGCTGAATAGGCGTTCAACAAAAAAACCTTCGGCCCTAAGATTGTTCAGGCTCATTTCCGTGAACCATGCTAATTCCACGCACCTGAGTTGTTCAGTCGGAGTTGTTAGAAACAAAATTCGTTCTTGCAAAGCTTTAAGAATTGAAAACTTGACAAACAATTTTGATAACACAAAGCTATTTTGAAATTCAGTCGAGGCTCGAAAGCTTCATAATATGTACAGGTGATTGGCCAGAAAGATTATCAAGGTTGTCAGTTGGGAGCCAGAACTGAAGCTTACATCCGGGAGTTTCCTTCTCCACGAGAACTCTGCCCAGGTTTTTAAGGTGGTCGTGCATTCTTATTCTGTTTTCATTGTCGACTTTCACTAGGCATTTGTTTTCCACGGTCCGAAGACCCAGCCATCCTTCCCAACGGGATACGTCCCATATTCTTATGACGGTATCACTGTCTTCTCCTGCAAAGAAACACGCAATGTCTAAGAATATCTGCTTCTCCTGTTCATCGAGACCATCATAGCTAAGTTTAAGCCTGCTTTGTATATCATCGGGAAGTATGCTTGAGATTTTGCGCAATTGCGCTTTCCAGTGGTTTAAATAATTTTTCCCACTAAGAAGCGCCCCAAGAACTTTAACAGATAATGGAAATCCTTGGCAGGCATCAAAAAACTTTTCAACCATTTCGTCAAATCCAACAGCGGCCTGAGGCTGGCCGAACGCATACGAGCAAAAGAGCTCTCGGGAGTGTTGTGGATTGAGGCCTGTTAGCCTGTAAATCGATGACTCTGGGATGTCTGAGTTTGTGAGAACATCCTTATTGCGAGATGTCACTAAAATTAAGCTACCGGTATTAAGGACATCCTTCGCTGGTAAAAGCAATGTATCCAACTACTGAATATGATCCACATCATCTAAAATAATGAGACCATGAGATGATGAGAGATACCTTCTGAGCTTTCCTTTACCTTCATCAGTGCTGCCTATGTGCTCATTCGATTGAATTAAGTCCTTCAAAAAGTCGTTGTGCAAGACAGTTAAAGAATTTTCTCTTATATCAAATAAAAAGCAAGACCTTTTGTAATTTGATCTCTGATGGTTAAAGAATTCTTTTGCTAGGGTGGTTTTGCCCACCCCACCAAGACCCACAATTCCTACAACTCTGGCCTTCCCGTTTTCCTGCTGCAATGACATTATGGCTTCAAAATCTTTTAATTTTTCTTCCAAGCCTTTTGGATATTCAGACACATGCAACGTTCTTTTAACATTTTTCAACACTCCTTCCACGACGTCTTCGAGGAGCTTCTCTGCTCTGAATACCAGGGGAAGGTTGCAGAGTTGGAAGACCGCCTCAAGGCACTGCAAGAAACCTGTGAAAGAAACCAAACATGAATAGTAGTTCAGCAACGCCGAGTACCGTTCATATATATTAGAGGGTGTTTAAAAAGGAGAGTTTAAAAGGGTGTTTAAAAACAAAGAGCGTTATCCAGGATTATACACGAGCTTGAACTTCATACAAACAAAACAAAACAACCACAGAATAAATGGATGAAATCTATGTATCTGTTGTTGTTATTTAATTACAAGAAGATCACGTCTATTTATAGTACACACACTTAAATACACTAGGAGGAGCACAACATTATCGTACACTTGAATACACTACGAGGAGCACATCACTAAAGATGGGTAGTTGGTTAGTTCACATACCAAGCATTGATAAGTCAAATATAGGTGGGTGGTTAGTTTGGTTAGTTTACCTACCAAGTATAAGTCAAATATAGGTGGTTGGGTAGTTCACCTATTAAGTAGTTATTGAAGTAAAGTTATTAAGTAAACTTAAACACATGGTGTACGTGCACCAACACCCCCATAAGTGTAATTAGGGAAGCCTCAAAAGGACATTAAATCTCAAAAATGGATTGTGGTTGCTAGGCCTCCTAAGGTATCCAAATACAAACCCTCATAGGCTGAGAAAATGAAAACTCCTTTTCAAAAAAGAGAAAAACACTACTATTGAAAAGGGCATTGGAGCTGAAAATGAAGAAGATTTTACAAAGATGCATTCAAATGCAAGAGCATGAGGCCTCAGGAGGTTGAACGCTCCAATTAGAAAGTATGACCAAAACTTTGAAGAAGAGGGCCAAGTAACCTCAAAGAACATGATTGAATTCTAAAGTAGAAGAGGTTTGGTTGCAAAGGCTGGGAATGGAAAAGTAGAAGAGGTTTGGTTGCAAAGGCATGGGATTGGAAAACACCGACAACCACCACATAAATGCTTCAAAAAAAATAGGTTATTGTGAGGAACTAGAACACAGACTTCAAACAAAAGAAATGACCATCAACGATCAAATGAGCAATGAGCCCTATAGACATTGAAAGGTCCAAACATGAAGTATGGCCAGAACTCTAAAGAGGGCCAGGGAACCCCAAGATGTCAACACCATCAAAGATCCATGTAGAAATCCAAAGAACACATTTCGAACTTCTCAAACAAATAGACTAATCCTCTAAAATGAGTCCCAACTCAAGAACCCAGATCAAGTACTCATGTACAATCAACAAAAGCATCTTAAAACAAGTGTCATTATGGACACCAATCCATCTCCATGGAGTGCATGGGTCGCTAGTCCCTGCAACCACCAAGTCAAAATAGGAATTGGTGCTCAATATGAGGCTCATTCTTAAAAATAGTTGATGTCAAACAAAACAAAGAACAATGAAGGATCACCTGAAGAACCATTGCACATTATCCCTCACAATGATGAACTAGGTGTAGATAATGGTAACAATTGTCACAAATGATGGCAAAGTATGGAGGTGTTAGTTGAACGTGACATCATTGATGTTGAAAAACCATCCAAAAAATACTCGAAAGTAGCTAGTTGTCTTGCAAAACAATGTTAGTGATGGAGATAAACCCCTGATGACACTCTAGGAATATTTGCATGAGTGGCCCAAAATCCACTACTTAAGGTGCAAAAGAGAGGTATAAAAAATAAAGGCCATTATGGAAACAATCCTCCATATGGGTCCCAAAAAACAAGGCCATGGTAGGTACCTATTTACAAATGAGGAATCAATTCTCTTAATTTATTTTGCTCGTGAAAAAAGAGTCTCAAAAAAACCATCAAATGTGGCATGCAACCAACCATTGGAAAGAGCCCAAAATGCAATTCTCAACGCCTCAAATCCTAGATATGGGTCCTAGAAAACAAGGCATGGTAGGTACCCATGTACAAATGAGAAATCAATTCTCTTAATTTATTTGAAAAAGAAAGTCTCAAAAAAACTATCAAATATGACATGCAACCAACCATTGGAAAGAGAGCAGAATGCTCTTGTCAACGCCTCAAACAAAACCACAAATAAAGGCGTCATTGAAAAGTTATATGAAAAACACTACATATAACCTTCAAAATACAATAAATTGGCAAACAAATATGCCATAAACCTCCAAAATCCAAACTACTAGAATAGATCCCATGCATGTTTTCTTTAGCAGAAGTTCCAGGTGATGGGAAGTGTCCATTGGAATCTAGAACACTCTTCCAAGCTTGCAAAGTCTGAATGAAAAAATTGTGAATTGGTTTGACCTTATCAAATCGACGAGATTCAAGAGAAGCAATGCAGGACAACTTAAAATGCATAAGCAAAGGAGCCTTAATGTTCGACGCTAGGCAACAAAAAGCCTCCAAGGAAGCATTTCTTGTGGCCCAATCATTGCTTTGCAATGCCTCAAAAGCCAACAAAATAAGACCACTCAATGCCTACTATGTCGACGCCCCTCCTGCATCCATTATGCTTCTAACAACAAAAAACATCGCCAGTTTCCCCATGAAATATTGATCGCATAAAAGCTTCACAATCCTTGACAAGAGCCTTTGAAGAAGCCTCAACAACTAAGGATTTGTGGTGTTGTAAGTGGTTGTTGAGAGGCACAATGCAGAGCCCACCTGCAAGTAACGATTATGCTCGAAATGTGGAAATCGACGAATCCAAGCTCACGATCTTCGACACCATGACACCGATTGTTGACAACTAAGAGTGCTCCACCACACACATAGATTTGTACTCCCAGGAGATGTGTGCTTGATGTTTAACGAGCCCACGGTCAACCATCTAAGAGTGATTTCCCCTGCGGATAATTAACATGTCCATGGTCTAGATCTGAGAAGAGGTAGTGATCTAAAACAGACGGGGGTCGCACTATTGCCAAAGGAAGATCCACAAGCAAGGGTGCACCAACAAAGATCCGAGACGCACACGATTTGTGGAAGTAGAACCATGGATCTAAACTGAAATCACGCTTCAGATGAAGTGGCAAAAAAGCTAGCTAACAATATGGGATGTTCCAGTGACACGATCTTCAAATTTGAATGTATAGGTTGCGCTCCAGATGGAAAGGGCATGATTTGAGTGTTACAGGCTAAGATCGCAGTGTATAATCCATCCTAGGGCGTGATCCAAAATGGAAAAATCAGGTAACTGAAATTTAGTGTGGGCAGAGGGTTGAGGACAAGGGCAAGCATTGAAATCATCACATTAGAGATTGAATTGCTCAAACAAAGAGAGTAGAACTCCTCATGCAATCAAAGGGCCATGGAAAAGAAAAACGCTAGGGATACCCAAAATTCATGATCTATGATGTCAAAATCAGACAATGGAGAAAACAACATTGAATATGCTCTCACACAAAAACTCAGGGAAAGAATTGCCAATGCTCCATTGAATATGCTCTCACACAAAAACTGAGGGAAAGAATTGTCGATGAACAAAAAACAAATCAACCAGAATTCTCAAACCCCACGTAATAAGCAAGGAGGAGACGACCACCAATGGCAGAAACAATTTGACCATGTCAGCGCCAACAATGGAAACCACAAGAATAAGATGCCCTGCCTCACCACCAATGAAAAAAATGAAGCAATGGAGAAATGTTTATGTCCCATGCTTTGATACCATGTTTACAAACAAGGAGCGTCGCTAACCAGGATCATACACAAGCTTGAACTCCATATACAAAAAAACAGGACAACAACAAAATAAATGGAAAAATAGACAGATGAAATTTATATATTTGTTTTATATATGTTGTTTTTTTATGGAAAAATAGACAGATGAAATTTATATATTTGTTCTATATATGTTGTTTTTTTAATTTAATTACAAACAAGGAGCGTCGCTAACCAGGATCATACACAAGCTTGAACTCCATATACAAAAAACAGCAACAACAAAATAAATGGAAAAATGGACAGATGAAATTTATATCTCTGTTCTATATATGTTGTTTTTTAATTTAATTAAAAATAGATCACCAGTATTTATATTTATAATACAATGGGAGGAGCCCAGAATTAAAGACAGGACAGGTGGTTGGGTAGTTCAACTACTAAGCTGTGAACTAAATAAACTTAACCACATGGTGTATGTATAACAACAAAGGCAGAACTAAAGATATCAAAAATATAATACAAGCACTAAACCGGGGGAGGCATGAACGATTGAGTGATATGCAATCCAAGTTTTGTTTGATCTTTATCATTAACCCTAACTAGAAACAAATAAAGTTGTGTATTTCCATGATCAATCTGCATCACATCTATTAGAATTTTTAATCACATTTAAGTCTCCAGGTTGTCTCCCCCTTTAGAGAACTTTTGTTCCACAACACGCCATAGAAGATTGGGAACTAATTGAAGCAACAAAAATATGCAATTTTGGATTTTCAGGTTGTCAGTGTCTAACCTTACTTTCATTAGTCTATTAGTGTTCATTATAATTATAGCGATTTATGAACTTCACTCCCTTTTGCTTTGTGTTTTCCTCAATTTCTCTAAAATATTTGTTTATTATCAATTATTTTTGCAAGTGAAAAGAAATTTTATTGATCTTATTGCTACCACTTATATGAAGTTCATCTTCACCACTTTCATTCCCTTTTGAAATGAAACACAAACCAATAATAAATGGCAATAAGTTAGCCTCTTTCACTAGGAAAAAATCCCTACATAAATGCCATTTATCTATCAATCCAACAAATTTACAGGGAGTGGTAGGGTTTTCACTAGTTATACGTCTCTCACTTAAAACCTTTTATTTATGTAGCTTTAGAGAGATCACTCCTCCATTTATCAATAGTGTTGTAGTTGTATTTTGGTAGACCATCAAATGTTTTGTTCTCTTCGAGATTGCAGAGAGCTCGAGCATAGACTCCATTTTTTCCCTGCACCCAGTGAAGCTCTAGAGGCTTGACATCGTAGAAGATCGAAATAATGGTGGACCTCAACTTCGACATAGACTTCACCATTTGTATGAGCTCATCAAGACACCATTTTGAATCTGCATGACTAGGAGAGAAAATTTCTATATGGATAGAGGTTTTTCTAATAATGCTTTCAATTTGTGGAGTCATGTTCTCTCCCTCTAACAAGTCTTCTCTCCCTCTAGCAAGTCTTATTGCTATAAAAATACTCAATTCATGTTTTGTTAAGTTGACGGTGGATATTGGTGGCCAAGGTTCTCTTGACATCGAGCCATGGTGATTAATGAATACATCGAAGACATAGTTGTCATCATTGTTACCATGTGAGGTGGATGTGGAGGAGTTTTCCATCTTATACTCAATAACAAAGAAGTAGGATTGAAGATGTGTTGCAAATATTGGGATTGTGTGATCAAACTCAATAATTTGGTCCTCCTCATCTGGATGATCTTACAATTTCAAAGGACCTACTAGTTGCGCCTTTGTTACTCTCTCTATGTCTTAATATCTCAATACTTATCCAATCGATTGAAAATAAAACAACCGAGTATGGGAGCATTTGCAAAGTGGAGCACCTACCCAAGTCAAGACTTTGGAGGCTCGTTAGGTTCCCAACCCAATATGGGAGCACCTGTAGAGTGGAGCACCTGTTTAAAGTAATAAATTTAGATGCTCGCCAAGTTCCCAACCAAGTCTAGGAGCGTCTACAAAGTGGAACACCTGAAGGCCCGTCAAGTTTCCAATTGAAACTGGGAGATTTTGTAGAGTGGATCACCTATGTCAGTAAAGTTGTTGGAGGCTTTTCAAGTTCCCAAGCAACTTTGGGAGTATCTCCACATTGGAGCACATGGACAAGTCAAGATGTTGGAAGCTCGTCAAGTTCCCAACCGAGTCTGGGACCATCTACAGATTGGAGCACCATCCCAATCCAAAACTTTTGAGACCAAACATGTTCCCAACAAAGTCTAGGAGTGTTTGCAGATTGAAGCACCATCCCAAGTCAATGCATTGGAGAACCGTCAGGTTCCCAACCGAGTCTAGGAGCCTATGCAAAGTGGAGCACCTGCTCAAGTCAAGACGTTGGAGGATTGTTAGGTTCCCAACCCAGTCTAGGAGCTTCTAAAAAGTGGAGCACCTACTCAAATCATGACATTAGCGCATTAGGTTCCCAACCCAGCCTAGAAGAGTCTACAAAGTGGAGAACATATACAAGTCAAGAGTTTGGAGACCCATTAGGTTCTTAACCAAGTCTAGGAGTTTCTGTAGAGTGGAGCACTCGCTTAAGCCAAGACTTTGGAGGCCTATCAAGTTCCCAACTAAGTCTAGGAGCATCTACAAAGTGGAACGTCTATCCAAGTCAAGATTTTGGAGGTCTTTCAGGTTTCCAACCAAATCTGGGAGCATCTCAAGAGTGTAGCACTAACCCAAGTCAAGATTTTGGAGGCTCGTCAAGTTCCCAACTGAGTTTGGGAGTGTCTATAGAGTGGAGCAGCCACCCAAGTCAAGATTTTGGAGTCTTTTTGAGTTCCCAATTGAGTCTAGAAGCAACACCATTTTTCAATAATACTTTAACATGACATGTTTCAAGGAATGACATATCACATAATTCATTTAGAAAAGTTTAAAGATAACTCTTGTACAAGACAAATTTTTCAAGGTGATTTAGCTTCCCAATGGACTTTGTAACATCTAAAAGGGGAGTATCAATATACAAATTCCTCAACTATAGATATTCCTACAATGTTCACATACATTATTAAAGCAGGTTTGACACTGTAAATGTCAACTTTTTGGCATTGTGGTATACGAAGACAATTCTTAAATGCAAGCAAGTTTTACGATTTAGAGAAAAAAACAAAACAATAGATCTGTAAAAAATAAGATGACTACCTAAGATTCATGTTGCTAGAGTGTTAATAAATATCTACCTTGATTCATGACTTCCTTGTTAACCAATACCTTATCATGTTCATTCATAAAGGAGGTTTTACAATTTTGAAAAATAAAGTCAATACATTAAAAATATTGGAGGGGGGGCAGAGGGTGATGTAGGGTAGTTGAGGGTTATAGGTATTAGGGGTTATTTAAAAGGGTATCTAGTAAAAATTAGAGATATCTAGTAAAAATAAGGCGTTTTTAATTGGAAAGATGTATTGGGAGGGGGATTAAACAAAAGGATTTTGGGAAGTATTTATCAATATTTAGTGAAATTGTGAATATTATTTAATATCCATGAACATATGTGTTATGTCACATGTTCACTAAGTGAACGTCCTATGCTTAATATGTAATTCATGACATCTCCACTAATACAATAGCTCACGGGAACAAAACACAACTAAATATTGAATGTAAATCACTCATCAATCCACCAATCTTGCATAAGTTTGGTCAAGCTCATTATAAAGATAATGCATAGTTTTTATTTGTTTCACATAAAATTGTTTACTAATTATGTTTGGGATTAAAAACTCCATTAAGCTTGGTGAAATTTTGTAACTTGTATGTTCTTGATTAAGTTTAGATATGAACTTGCACAAAAAGAAAATTGTCAACATCACAGAACCTAAAATTGGGATTACAACAATGATAATTGTGATTATGCTTATTCAATTTATAACATCATCAAATCCTCACTCTGTGCTCCAAAATGATTATTCCCCTGTTCTTGATTCCACGCCTCTTTATCTATCACACTTTTTCACTTTCTTCTTGTTTCTAGCAACATTGACATCGATGTGATGATACTTTCCAAATATTTTGAGAATTTCCCGTAGCTCTCTTTCCCCTGCCTCATCCCAAGCCCAAGGTAAAGGAGACATATCCTTCGGAACATTAATGCTTGGAATAACATTTTTGAATCTAGGTGGGGTTCTTAAGAAAGCTAAGGAGAAGGTAACATAATTTTTATTATCATTAAACTTATGCATAGGGGATTATGATCTAACATCCTACTCTTTCATGCAATTTCCCATAGTTTGAGAGATGAAGTGAACAATCAATATCCT
>SNQJ01S0140489.1:0-25039 GCA_010110895.2 Picea sitchensis | reverse complement strand
TCTCCTATATATATTATTCCAAGGATACCTAGTCTTAGGATCATCTAATCTCATCTCATATTGTATTCTGGATTGGATATATTGTAAAATGAGGTTTCCCCTTGAAGTGAACTATATTCATTGGATTCTTATCATTTTTAAGGCGTTGGATCATAAAATTAAATCTACCTTCTTGCATAGGGATTGAAAAGAAGAAATATACATGGAAAAAACTCCTTGCTATGTCTAGAATGACTCTAGCCTTGTTTGTCATCTTAAAAAATCACTTTACGGTCTTAAGCAAGCTCCTTGATATTGGTATGCCAAAATGTATATCTTTCTTCTTGACAAAAACTTTTCTATATGTCATTCTTACCCTAATATCTATACCAAGAAAGTAGAAATCCATCTCATGATCCTTGTTCTTTATGTTGATGACCTTATCCTCACTAGTAGTGACCCTAAACATTTAACCCATGTGAAATCCAAACTTAAAAATAATTTTGAAATGACATACTTAGGTTATTTGCATTATTTCCTTGACCTCCAAGTTTTGCAAACCAAGGAAGGAAGTTTCATTTCCCAGTCTAAGTATGCTTCTGACGTTCTTTGCCACTTTCACATGGACGATTCTAAACCAGCCCCTTCTCCCTTCTAGTCTAGAATCAAACTTACTACCAGTTGTACTACTTATGAAGTTGATGCCACTTTGTACCGTCAATTATTTGGTAGGCTCCTATATTTTACTCATACCCATCCTGATATTTCCTTTGATGTTGGTCTTGTTTCCCGATATATGAAAACACCCCATGAAATCCATTGGGAATCAAATAAAATGATACTTCGATATATTTGGGGAATATTTTAGTTTGGGATACATTACAATTCAGGGGGGATCCTTTGTTGGTTGGTTTGACTGATTCAGATTGGGACGGTGACCCTGATGATCGAAAGTCTACTGCAGGTTATGTTTTCATCCTTGGTTTTGGACTAGTCACTTTGGATTGTAAGAAACAATATGTTATTTCTCTTTCTTCAGTAGAAGAAGAGCACTAAGCAAAGGTTAATGCAAGTCAATAATCCTTGTGGCTTCGAAAAATCATTTCAGAGTTTGGATTCCAGCAACAACATTCGACCACCCTCTAGTCTAATAATCAGAGTGCCATCAAGCTCACCAAATATCCAGTTCAAAATCAGTGCAACAAACACATCGATATACACATGCATTTCATTAGAAATCTTATTCATGATTGAGTTATTGAATTTATCTTTTTCCCTATAGAAGATCAAGTTGCAAACATTTTCACAAAGTCTCTTATTGAAGCGAAGTTTTCCAAACTCAGGTCTAGGTTAGGAGTTCAAGAAGTTGTCATTAAGGGGGGATAATCTCTAATTCCTCCTTCCTTCTCCTATTGTTTCACCTTTGTAAATCCTTCAATCCTATACCAAATTGTTCTTAAGGGGGGATGTTAGGATATTCATAAACTTAGGAGTTAGTTAAGATCAACTTGGTCTAATGTGTCATTAGGTTAAAGTGTGTTTCTTTAGTATGCATTAGTATGCCTTTGTAATCCAACAAACCATATTCTCCTTGATCTTAACGATTACATTGATCCATGGCTTAAAAACCGATTTGTCCATGATATCTATTTAAAGAGCATGGAGGGTCATTTGTTGATGATCGATTGTAAGAAACTCTCTTGTAATATTTTTATTTTGCATTAATAAATTGCCTCAAGTGGCCACATTGGTTGGGGTCATGGATGTTTCCCCACAAGAGTTTTATGACATAAAAAAATTGGTGTGTTTATATTTGATCTGGTTGTTTGAGTGGTTATTGAATGTGTTCATCCTCTGTTGGAATATGTGTGTTTTCGAACAAACTCCAGTCTTAGTAATGCTATTACTAAGAAATTTGGTTTGGAATGTGATGCCTCTGGTTGAGGTATGGACATAGTATTGATGCAAGAAGGGAACCCCTTAGCATTCACCATTAAATAGTTGTGTGACCACAACTTAGGTAAACCTACATATGAGAAATAAATAGTGACCATCCTACATGTCATAGAGTCCTCGCACCCATACCTCCTGAGGAAACATTTCCAGATCAAGAATAACCATCAGAGTCTAAAGTAATTTCTTGAATAATGGTTATCCTCACTAGAGAAACATAAGTGGGTCACCAAGCTAGTAGGGTATGACTATGATATTATCTATAAGAAATGTAAATAAAATGTGGTTGATGATGCCTTATCTAGACAATTTGAGGACGATGGATCCCTATTCACCTTATCTTTACTAGTTCCAAATTGGTTGGAGGATGCCCATACTAAATGGATAACAAATGAAACTACTCGTCAACTCATCCAAAGATTTTAGGATGATCCAAACCATCCTAAGAGGTATACATGGAAGTTTGATACATTGTAATTAAAGGATGCATTGTTCTGGTAAACAATTTAGCATTAAAACAAAGAATATTAGAGGAATTTCATTCATCACCTATAGTTGGTCACTATGGATTTCATAAAACATATGGAAGACCTAAGTGTTCATTATTTTGGGAGGGGATGAAAAATTACATTCAATATTTTGTGGCCACATGTGACACATGCCAAAGCCACAAAGGGGATATAGTAAATACATTAGGGGTGTTGCAACCACTTCCAATCCCAACACACATTTGGGTATACATCAGTATAGATTTTATTACGGGACTTCCAAGGGAAGTAAATGAATCTGTGATTATGGTGGTAGTTGACCATCTATCCAAGTATGCTCACTTTATTTCGTATCCCATTCCTTTACCCCCTCCTTAGTTTCCCAAGTTTTTCTTGATCAAAATTTTAAGCTATATGGCATGCCCACTTCCATTGCATAAGATTGAGACCCTACTTCTACTAGCAAACTTTGGCAAGAACTATTTAAACTACAAGGTACCGAACTAAATATGAGAACAACATATCAACCCCAAACATATGGTTAAACTTAAATAGTCAGCAAATGCCTTGAAATCTATTTACGATGTTTTTTCTATGAGAAGATGCACTAATGGTTACAATGGATTCCACTTGCATAATGGTGGTACAATACCTCTTATCGTGGAGATACCAAAATCACCCCATTTGAAGCAGTTTATGGACAAAATTCCTTGTCGGTCATTTCATACTTACCAGACACTTCAAAAGGTTCAAGTAGTGGATCATACACTCTATACTAGGGAATCCATTCTCTTCATACTAAAGGACAACTGTGTTATGGACCAAAACTGAATAAAGCAACAAGCATACCAACATCACTCTGAATGGTCCTTTACAGTAGGGGATATGGTGTTTCTCAGACTTCAACCATATAAACAAAAATCATTGCAATACAAAATGCCTAAAAAATTAGCACCCAAGTTGTATGGACTGTATGAAATCCTTCAATGCATTGGAAAAGTGGCTTACAAACTGTCTCTTCCAACCCAATCTAAGATTCATCCAGTCTTCCATGTCTCTTATTTAAAAAATGTAGTAGGATCAAAGTGCAAGGTGAAAACAAGCCTACCGGAACTTGATTAAAAAGGAACCATCTGGATTCAGTCGACAACAATTTTATATACGAGGGAAAATCAATTATGTCGTTGCATGATCCATGAAGTATTGATCAAGTGGAAAGAAATGCCACTTGAATATGCAACATGGGAACCAACCTCAATTTTGCAGCAATTTCCTCATATTTAGCCTTGAGCTATGTTTTTTTCTAAGGGGGAGGGCATGTTAGGGTCCTACCCTAACCTCCCTACTTTGGGCTACATATCATTCTACATAGTAGTTAGTTATTTTTTGTATGCAACCATACTCTTTGAATAATGCTAACATATAGTAATAGTTAATTATTAAATGTAAAGAGGGTCCACTTTATAAGGCCCATTATGTAGTTAGTACCCAGTTATGTGTTAAAGTTTGATAGTTCGAAGGTACTTCTAGAATAATTTTCCTAGGTAGAAGTATGAGAAAGTTTCTCTCTTAAGTTACTTCATAAAGTGAATTTATTAAGTGAGTTTATAAAGTTAAGTTGAGGCTTTTATTATTTTAGGGAAAAAGTGATTTTATAATATTTGAGTGACTTAAGTTATCTCAATGAGGGAAAATATAGTCACATTCATTTTAGAAGACCAAGATTCATGGAAGGTGAAAATCCAAAGGTCACCCCTAAATGATTTATTAAAACTACCATTGAGGAGAGGTAGAACACATATTTTTTCAAGGAGAGCTTGAATGAGAGTGTGAGAGAGACAAAGGGGCACGCATACTAAGGGAGAGAGAGGTTGAGATGAAGAGGAGGAGAAGGAAAAAAAGAGAAGGGGTGGACAATTCGAGAGGGAAAGAAGGAATACATCCCAAGACTAGTGAAACATTAAGTTCAAGTCCATACAATAGAAGAGTGGGTCCATACCGTATAGATAGAGAGTCGTACTACTATTTTTTTTGACATTTTGGTAATTATGGGAGGTATTTCCTCCTGGAAAAAATTTCTTAAAGAAGAAGAAGATTCCAAGAAGTCAAGGAATACCATTGAATAGTTGAAGAATAAAGTAAAATAGAAGACCACAAAAAAGAAGTTGACCCACATGAAATAATAATAAAGTGGAAATATAATTTCTAGGAAAAGAAGTCGACCCACATAAATAATAAAGACCCAGAATAAGAAGTCAACCCTAGAAAGGCACCCATATTAGTATAAATAAAAATATGGGTCAGTTCATTTGTACAGACAAACAATTCTCCTTATGGAGTGCGCACTAGGCAGCTACAGTTGCAACTGCAATAATTTTGCTATTTTTGGTCTCTAGTTCTCTTGGAGAGTGTGCCCCACTTGGGGAAGGATATTCTTGTTCGTTCTTGGTGATATCTCTTATGTGCTACCTCTGGAAGAGTTTCACTAAGCTTGTGTGGTCCTTCCTAGTTGCTTTGTGCTAGTTGCAGTTGTATTAGTAGTTTCATTTACCAGTTGAGCCAGTTTTGTGGTGTGCTATCTTGCTCTAGTGATGCGCCTATCTTGCCCCAGTTCTATCGTGATGCTCAGTTGTCTACCCTTGCTAGGGTTTGACAAAAATAAGATAAGTATTTGCTATCATGGTTTATTCATTATTGGTTTTCTCTTGTGAATAAATCTTGTTCATGGTTGTATTGGAATATTGGAAATATTCTCTCTAAGAAAAGTTGGTTGGGTTTTTCCCCCATTTTGGGTTTTCCAATGATAAATATTTGTGTCCTCTTGTGCTTGTTTAAGTATTCCTTATCTATTTTAGTATATGATTATTGAATGTTAAAATAGGATAATAATGCTATGGTAAATATAATGTTAATGAAACTAATGAAAATCTAACATGGAATTAGCGCAGGCTTCCTTAAGAACAGTCTAATCGCTGGAAGGAATATCATGAGATTTGCCACATTCCTGAGATTTTCCGTTGCACATGCAATTTACCGCTCCACAGTTTTATTTTTCAATCTTTTTGAGAACTTTCTATAAAGTTGATTGGGACAAACTCCACCACTGATCAACTTTCCCTACTCTAGAGCACCTATTGCAGTTCTCAGATTGACTTTCCGTCAAAATTAATTTTTTAGGGTTTTAGGCTTGTTAGCATTTTCCTGGACATTGAACCTTTTGATTCAGATTTCTAACCTTTTCTTATTGATGTAATGTCTCATATTAAAAGAAAAATATAGATGGTGTACTTGTATATAAGATGAGGGTGTTTGCAGGAAATGTACACTTGGAAAAAGGACATTTATCCAAGCAGTGACTGTAGATCCAAAAGGGATCTTAGATCTAGTGCACTCAGAGGAAGCACAAGAGTTGGAGGTAGCAGTGACGATGTCTCCTACAATATAGAACAACTCAAATGGGACAATAGCAACTAGACTCTAGGTTTTCATATTAGGTTTGATATTTTATATTGCTATAACTTAAGTAAGTATTGCAACTAGAACAACAATCTTTAGAAGTCTATTACTACTAAGTACTATTGCTATCAAATGTTTAGTAACACTTTAATATTGTGGTATTATGATCATTAAGTAAAAGCTCATTGTTCAATATTAATGATGCACCTATTTACAAGATAAATTGATCTCCTCTATAGATGTTCTTGGTTGTTGACCTTGTTCTAGGAAGGTTATGATGTAAATTCCATGGACATTACCATGTGTTGGCATAGGGGTAGACCTAGGGTTCAACGCTATAAAAATGCACCAACAAAACCCTAACTATCGGCCTTTTCGGCAACACCTGCGAAGCAGATGAAGTCTCACCCAAGGTAGAGGCAGGGGTGGTTGCAGGACTCAGGTGTCCGCAACCTTAGCTGGGACACAGATCTGTGATTATAGTACTTGATAGAAAACTTAGCACCATTAGTTCATCATTATTTAACCAATATCTACTCTGCAAAGAAAACAGAGCATCGCAACATTCACCCTGATCTAATGTATTTAAGCACTTAGCATAAATAAATGGATCAAATATAGCATATTCAAGCACTAATAACATTCACATATGTCATATCTTACATCCAGATTCATCATAAGCACAAAACATAAACAGATATATCTATCCATATCAAAGCACTTAGCAAGCAAAGACATAAACACATCATAACATCGCACAGAGCAGACTAACACAATATTTACATGGTTCACCCCCACCCTGGGGATACGTCCACCAAATCTTCTTCTTTATTATCTTTTTCAATAGGTTACATGCACAAAGCCTCAAAACCCTACTCTGCATAAGACAAAATATCTGCGCAGCTCGCTAGATCCTTCTTCCTTGCGTTACAACACAAAGCCCTTCATAGTCTGTTACCACCACTTGCACTTAGCTCTACAAGTTCCTCACAATATGCACATAGCATCTACAAACCATACTTGCACTTAGCACTTAGCTTATCAGCCTCCTACTTATGTCACCTAGCTACTTATTTATACTTTACAAAATAGGCCTAAACATGGGTAAACCCATGGGCCGACATTCCCATACCCGTTACATATTCCCAAATCCCAAAAAGGACCCAAAAAGGGGCCAAGATCTTGCGATCTCTACTTCGTCTTGCGCTCCATTTTTTATAGGTTTTCGAAGTCCCAAAATAGGTCAACTTGACTATGGATCTCCCAAAACTTGGTCAAGGGCCAACATGCCCCCAACACTCACTTGTGATTCGTCCCGAGTCACTATGGTCTGACTAGTTCTGCTTCAAACGCCTTGAGCTTGGCTCAAGCTGCTTCGACTTATTGTTGTGTTATGGCCTCCTGTTCAACAAACTCTTGGATGACTACATCGTTGATAGGTCCCTCTAGACACTGTTTAGCTATAGTGACAACCTGCTCTAGCTCTTCTCCTTGCCCTTCTACCTCTGTAAACAATTGGTAAGACTTTTCTTGTACATGTTGGAGTTTCTGAGTTACTTCCATAACTCTGCTCTGGATAGTGTGGATCTGCTGCTGGGCGGTCCATTGCTCTTGGGATCGCTTCATTCTTTCCACAGCTGACAGGGGCTTCAACTACGCCTTCATATTTTTGGCTTGATACTTCGCCTCTTGGAGCTGCGACTCCAGTGCCTTTAGTTCCAGGTTCTCCTTGAATTTTTCATAGGTCTGGGCACTACGATCAGTGAGTTTCTTACATTCTAGGGTAACAGCCTTTAGAATTTCAACTGCGCTCTGGGCGGTTGCTTCTCTTTGGTCTCTTACATATTGTGGGATCTCAGGTATAGTGTGTAGCTCCAAATCTTCTATGCATTGTTGTAGTTGTTGGATGGATTCTACGAGCTGGTTATCCTACTGTGTAACTCAGCCTTATGCCTTGATTTCTAAGACTTTCACAGAGAGAAGTTCTCTATTGACCACTTCTTTTACTTCAAATTTCTTTGCAAGAAACTATTCCTTTTCTTTCTATAGTTGTGCTTTTTCTTCGTCAAACTTCACTTGGAGAGCAAGCTTTTCTTGTTCTACAACACTAAGTTTCTCTACGAGTACTCCTTGTACTTGTGTCAAATCCTAGGTGGCTTGCTCTATTTCTTCATGTGCTTGTCGAAGGCGAGCTTTGACTGTATCGACTAGGCAGTGGAGTTGAGCTGGATCATCTCCCAACTATGGTTCTCCCGATGCAGTGGAGACTGCACGACTGGACTGTAGGGCCTGCTGTACCCCTCAGAGTTCAGTCTCAATTCGATCATACATATCCTCTTGATTTTCTTCTTGTTTCTCTACTATTTCCAGTGAAACATCTTGCAGGGCTTCTATGAGGAAGTTGAAGTCATCAGAGGCGAGGACAGTATTCATCTTGGTCATGGTGGCCTTCAATTTGTTTCGAGAGGAAGGTTTCAGAGGAGAACCTTTCCTCTTCTTTAGGGGATCAGTCTCGTCTCCTTTATTCCATTCGACTTCTTTGTCATCTAACTCTTCTCCATCACCTCCTTGATCTGGTGATATGGAAGCAATCTTCACAGAGGCACTGTCTAATCCTTGGGCCTCTTTGGTCTTCTTTGTCCTGCTAGGCCCGGGTGTATCCTGCACAGTTTATGGGCTGTTGATGTCAGATATCTCCGCAGGGTCTACTGGAATAAGGAGGTTTGTCGACCAGTCCTTCGTGATCTCCTCCAAGTCCTCCTCTATTAGCTTATAGTTGGATTGAATATGTTTCTTGTGTTCGTCGGCGTGTGCTGTGATGTAAATAAAATGTTGATCTGCATTGAACTTCATCAAAGGGCTGAACCAGTGTAGAGTGTTTGGAGTCATGCGAGGCTCAGACTATATGGCTATCTTCAGCTGATTGTAGTAGGTATGAAAAACAAGATTTGACTGCCACTTTTTATTCATATCACTTGAATACAAGTGGTTCAAATGGCTCGATGTCCGGGAAGGTCCCACCTTCCGACATATCCCAGGCAATAAAATCTATAAGGATCAAGAGCCAGCTGAAATGAAATTCATATCCTTGATCCTGTGCTTCTCTGCAGTTGAGTTCCAACTGGTTCACCAGGTACTTCGCTCAGTTCTTCTGAAGGCCTTCTGCGCACTTCCCTGCGAGGTCAACTATAAAACCGATGACTTGGGTAGGTCAGTTCTTTTGTACTAACTTCCTTGAAATCAACTGACAGATGAGGTGCACTGCGCCACTCTGGATAGAAGCTACCTTGTATCCTTGCGTTCCCTTCTCGACATTGCCATAAGTGTCCTTGAGCTTCTGTTCTAGAGCGCGATCCATGGCTTTTCCGGGGTAAAACTCTTATGGATCAGGTCCTTGCATACTCAACCCTGTGATCCGATTGATCAGTGGAAAATCAACTATTATACGGTGGTTTAGCCAAAAATATCCACCATGGTAACAAGAAAGCAACAGCTTGACATAGACATTGACTTCCTGATGTCTACCAAAGTGGGGAATCTTCAGGATGTTCAACAAGGTGGATTGCGTGAGGTTCATAGTCCACGACTAGAGGATTATCTTTGAATTCTTCCCCTTAGTTTTGGTCAGGTACTTATGTGGGGAGAGCATGTTATAGACTTTGTGATCTTTGAGGTTAAAGTTTCCAAACTTCAACGCTGCAATCTTATCTTGGTCTTCTTGAACTGTGCGTATCCCCTTCGGGAGGTACGTTGTAACCAAGGTGTATTTGAAATCTATGGGCATGCTGTCTCAATTTATTGCACTACTCAGAGGTGGTATATAGGTGGGTAATATGGTCGTGATCAATTTGGAATTAACTAGATCATCCCTATGCTTGGTTCACTTTACATCTGATGGTCGAGATGGTTCGGCTCCATGAGAAGTGGACAGAGAGGTTGGAAGCCCTCTCATCGATGATTCTTGTACACCTGTAGACATCGACATGACTCTTTCAGTCATGAGGTCGATCAGAACAATTTCAACACCTTTTTCTGCAGCGCTCAACTCGTCTGACATACACGCTCGGAGTTAACAATCTCAAGTTTGGAGGGTAACTTAGACACAGTAATGAGATAGAGAGAGAGAGCACAATGATGACTGTGAAAAATCAACTTAGTTTGTGGGCTCAAACTCTCGGTTCACAAAAGTGTTCTCGGGGCATGGCACGATGGGATAAATAGGTAACTCGGCAACGAGTTCCTTGCAATGGGTATGAAGCCTTCATTAACTCTATTTTTTCTGTTATGGCATGGTCCCAATGGTCGGATGTTGAGATGTCTATCCATAAATGTATTTCTACCCATTTGGAGCATTGGTCTAAAAATTATAATGTCCCCAATGACTATATTTCTTCTCCATGGTGAAGTGCCATGTGTCGTTGTTCTGATATCCTGACGAAGCTCGAATTTTGCAATTTTTCCTTCTGTGAGGTTCTCTCTGGAACCTTCTGCAACTTTTCGATCTTATCTCTCTTCTTACTTATATTTCTATCCTTCTTCCCAGTGAGCTTCATCTCGATATGCCTTTTTCTGTTCTGATTCTTATCTTCTTTTGGCATAGTTACTTCGCGTTGTTGAGATTTGTTCCTAAGATTCGAGGGTGATCCTTCTTGTTTATCTGGAATAGGTACTTCATTCTTCTATGGGTCTTCTAGTGTTCTTGCAACTTCGACATATGAGTCTTTGGTGTTAAATAGCTTCGATATGTTCTTCTGTTCTTCAATCAAGCATGCGATCCGTCTAGTCATGAATTCTTTTAACTCTTGCTTATGCTGTTCTAAAACTTCCTCTTCTTCTCGCCTTCTGGTCTGATCTCTTTCAATCCAAGGTTTTCCTAGTAGCATGGTAAATGGGGCACTGTTCTCATTAAATTTAATAATCTCAAAATCTTCCTCTGTCGAAGTTCCATTGGCATTCATAGGTATCCGGATGAGCTTTCCACATAGGTTTATCAGTTTTCCCTTGAATAGTCCTATTCCTCCTAATGAAGTAATCATAACAGACCTCCCTATAGCTTCCCAATTTCTCTCTGCCATGATATTCACCTATTTTTCCTCATCTAGAACACAATCAATGTCGAAGTCTCATATTCTTGCTTCAAGGCATTATTTTTCTTTGAAGATCTCTGATAATCTGACATGTTGGTGGTCATTCAGGGTTTCTTTCATCTGTAGCAATACTTTCTCTAATTCTTTCTAGGATTTTGTCATAATCTTAGTTTATGGATCTGCCTTAGGTTTTGCTTGGTTCATATTCATTCTTTTAACCTTAGCAATCATTATAGGGCAATCCAATACTTCATGGTTCATAGCTTTACAACAAAGACAACTAGGTCTTCTCCTAGGGAATTCCTTAGTAAGATGTCTCGGTCTTCTGCAACTATAACAGAGGGTTAATTCTCTCTTTCTTTTAAATGATCCCAAACCTTTCATGTAATGCGCGCTAGGATCATGGTAGCTAACCTTCAAACATTTCTTTCTAGGATCCTGCATACACTTATTAGTCCAAACATTCTTTCTATGCATAGGTATAACATATTTCCCACTATTCTTATCAGATCTACTCATATCAAATCTTCTGTCATCTATTAATACCCTAGTCTTCAAGCTAGGATATAATCTATCAAACATACCTAGATCCATACTGTTGAAACAAAAATTTCCACTTATCTTACTTCTACAGAGCACAAATATTTCAGATCTAGAACTTTTCAATATTCTTACCTTTATCAGAGCACAGAGCTTTCAGATCTTACCTCTTTTAATAAAAAAGTCTCACTTTTACTTTTATCAGAGCACAAAGCTTTCAGATCTTACCTCTTTTAAAAAAAAAGTCTCACTTTTACTTTTCTCAGAGCATAAAGCTTTCAGATCTTACCTCTTTTCTTCAGATCAAACTTCTTTTCCTTAGCACAGAGCTTGTCTAACTAAGTAGAGTAATTCACACTAGAGAAATCGATCTACGCATAGAGCTTTCACAATTTCAAGTCGGATCTTTGCACAAAGCTTCTTCTTCCTCAGTTCCCAGCAATCATAGTTTCAGGTCCCGGCAACAGAACCATTTGTTGGCACAGGGGAAGACCCAGGGTTCAATGCTACAACAACGCACCAACAAAAACCTAACTACCAACCCTTTCAACAACACCTACAATGAAAATGAAGTCTCACCTGAGGTAGAGGCATGGGTGGTTGCAGGACTCAAGTGTCTGCAACCTTAGCTGGGACATAGATATGTGATTATAGTACTTGATAAAACACTTAACACCATTAGTTCATCATTATTTAACCAATATGTACTCCACAGAGAAAACAAAGCATCACAACATTCACCCTGATCTAATGTATTTAAGCACTTAGCATAAATAAATGGATCAGATCTAGAAGATTCAAGAACTAAAAATATTAACCTATGTCAGATCTAACATCCATATTAATCATAAGCACAAAGCATAAACAGATCTATCTATCCATATCAAAGCACTTAGCAAACAAATACATAAACACATTAAAACACAGAGCAGACTAACACAATATTTATGTGGTTCACCCCCACTCTGGGGCTACGTCCACCAACTCTTCTTCTTTATTATCTTCTTCAATAGGTTACATGCACAGAGCCTCAAAACCCTACTCCGCATAGGACAAAAGATCTATGCAGCTCGCTAGATCCTTCTTCCTTGCGTTATAGCACAAAGCCCTTCACAGTCTATTACCACCACTTTCACTTAGCTCTACAAGTTTCTCACAATATGCACAGAGCATCTACAAACCATACTTGCACTTAACACTTAGCTTATCGGCCTCCTACTTATGTCACCTAGCTACTTATTTATACTTTACAAAATAGACCTAAACATGGGTAAACGCATGGGCCAACATTCCCATACCCGTTACATATTCTCAAATCCCAAAAAGGACCCAAAAAGGGGTCGAGATCCTGCAATCTCTGCTTTGTCTTGTGCTCTGTCTTTGACAGGTTATGGAAGTCCCAAAATAGGTCGACTTGACCAAGGGTCTCCCAAAACTTGGTCAAGGGCCAACACCATGGCTATGTTGTTGTTCTTATTTCTTGTTCCAGGCATGTCACAAGTCACAGGTGATAGCTCTCAGAGGGAGATATAATGACAGTTGTAGGAGGAAACAAATTATATGGTCCCTAGGTGAGACATGGAGTAGACTATCCAAGCATAGAGTTGTGCACATGATTTTACACATCCCTGTAATGAAGAAGAAGAGGACGAAGTCAAAACCTTCTGGAAAGAAGGGTACTTTTACAGATACAAAGTATCACATATGGAGATCGATTGTAAGGAATAGAAAGATATGAAGATGATCATATAGATACCTCTAGTTCAGTTGATCACTCTTCATATCATCAGGAAGAGTCAGTAGAGCTAGAAGGGCCTACCCAGAATCATTGCAGTAACTAGGAAGAGACCAACATGATCCCATGATATTTTGCAGGATGAAAAGGAGATACAAATATATGGCATTGACTAGCCATATCATGAGGAGGCACAGGTGGAAAAACCAAGTTCCATCTCATAAGGAGCCAGAGTTCAGAGGGAGTCAACCCTTGGGATCCAATAGGGATGAGAAACCTCCCCAAGACAGTTCATAAGAGATCAAACTTCAAAGAAGGTGAGCACATGCAAAGGGATAAGATGGATCCATATATTATATAGACTCAGAGGGAGTCAAGCCTCAGAGGGATCATGTAGACTTAGAGTGAGCCTGATCTCAAAAAGATTCAGTGGCTTAGAGACTTTCATTAAAAAAGTATTCCTCCTAAGAGTCAGATGGGAGAGACGTCTTCCAGGATTGACAAATAGGTGCCATGATTTGAGGAGGCTAGATCGAAGCTTCAAAATCTTCGAGGAGATATGAGACCTCTTGGGATGATTCCCTTATTTTAGTGACAAAGGAGAAAGCTAGTCAGAAGGACTGGGATATGTATTTTTCCTTGGTTCTCAGACCAGAAGGGAAGTTAGTGGTGACTTCCAAGTTGATCTACAGGATCAAACATGATGCAGATGGTAGCATAGAGATGTACAAATCTTGATTTTTGGCCAGAGGATTCTCCCAGAAAGAGGGAGAATATTATGACGAGACACTTGATCCAGTAGTAAAAATAAGTGTAAATAGAGTAGCCACAAGATACATGAGAAGGAGTCTCATGTCTGTAGATTGAAGAAATATTTGTACAGGTTTAAGTAGTCACCCAAGGTAGGATATGCCAGACAATTATTTTGATGATCTTGGGGATGGTTGCCCCTTGATATTGGATGACTTGTTTCTTATAGGGGATGAATATATCACATATGGGTGGAAGAGGGAACTCACTTCAGAGTTCGAGATGAAGGATATAGGTATGATGCATTATTTCTTGGGATTGGAGGTGTGGTAGATACCAGATGATATTTTCCTTATCCAGGGAAAATATACTTTTGAGATCCTGCAGAGACTCGGGATAATGGAGTGCAAGTCCATGGCCACACCTATGTTGAAAAATATGAAGATATTGAGTGATTCATCTTCATATTTGATGGATCCCACGATGCATAGACAATTAATCGGATCCTTGATGTACCTGGTTGACACTAGGATAGACACATGTTTTGCAGTGAACATTTTGAGTCAGTACATGGTTGAGCCTAGACATGTACATTGGATAGTAGGAAAACATGTGTTGAGGTAACTACATGGTACAATTGGATAAGGACTGAGATATCTCTCAGAAGGAGATGTAAATTTGGAGGATTATACCGACTCTAACTAGGTAGGGAGTGTAGTGGACCAAAAAATCACAGTAGGATGTTGTTTTAGACGTCATTGGCATTCATTGCAGCAAAGGCATAGTATATAGCAGCCATTGTTGCAATATGTGAAGCAGTGTGGCTTCGGAAGCTACTTGCAGGGTTATTTGATCTAGAGTTGGAGCCATTTTTGATATATTAATCAAAGTTGTGTGAATCATGTAGATATCAAATACCATTAAATCCAAGACATGGTACAGAGAGGAGTTGTGGAGCTCTGATACATATCCACAAATGATCAGATAGCATACATTCTCAATAAGCCTTTGTCTAGAGTAAAGTATGAGTACTTCCTAGACAAGCTTGGCGTGATGCAGAATGTCCACCCTCGTTGAGAGGGAGGTGTGTTGTTTCTCCTCTTTCCGGATAACCCCTCTGGCCAAGGGTTACTAGATTAGTCATGTGAGGTGATTGAGGGGGTAATGCACTTCTAGACCCAATGAGAGAAGAAACATCACAGACATAATCGTGAGACTATGGCAGTGACTATGTGTCAATGGAAAACAGTTTTGTGCTACTACAATGGATGTGTTCCACTAGAAGTGATTGTGTATCATTGGACAATAGTTTTTTTCTACTATGGTGGCTATGTTCCATTGGTAGTGATTGTGTATCATTGGATAGTATATTTGTGCTACTACAGTGGATGTTTTCCACTGGAAGTGATTGTGTATCACTGGACAATAGTTGTGTGCTACTAATGAAAACTCCTACCACTCCCAGGGGATCACGCGACCTCCTGCTCCAAGGATCGTTCTCACAAGGGAGTTGAATTATATCTCAGGTACTCTTTGAACCCTCAAGATTCTCTACCACAGGCATTTTCCCTTTCTCCCATGCATAAATTGGCATTCGTGAGTGTCTTATCACTTCAACGGAGAAATCCACGTGACCGCAGGTCAAAACCGTAGGCTAAACTTTTTAACCAATAGTAACTCTGGCACTTTGGAGCTCCAGGCTTTGGAATTTATAACTATAATAAACTATGATTCTCCCGAATGTCGAATTCGTGAATAGCCAAACAAAGAAGGGGATCAATGACTCACACTACATGCCGTGATCTACAATCCTTAGAAATTTTGAGGCTATGGACTTTGGGAGTTTTCCTCATTTTGATGTGAAATGCCTCTGAATACACGAACTCTGAACGTACATATTAGACGACTGACGTCTTCCTTAGATCAACAGTCTACACTTACTACGAGCTTCAGGTTTTTTCACACCTTGGAACCCACTTTCCCCCGAATATTCGAATGTTGAATTTTCAGATAGCATAGGGATCTATGGTTCCTCTTCGTTCTAGATCTATGGTCTAGATTTAATCTGGGCTCCAGGACTTCGGATCTTTTCGCACCTTAAATTTTTTTTTCACCAACCTTCCGGAGTACTGAACTCTGAACTAGAGAAGGGTATTAATCAATGGTCCATGCATCCTTGTTAATGAATGGTTGAGATGGATTCAGACCTTCGGGGTTTTTTTTAATTAAAACAAATTACACCCCAGATATTCTAGAGTTTTGAACTCTGAACTCCAGTGATCTATCGACACATACACATGACGTAATGATCAGGATCTACTTCAGGCTTCGGAGCTTTTGGGTTTTTTCATGCTCTTGGAACAACACTTCAAATTTTTCAGAGCGACAAAGTCAGAAAGACTTTGAAGGTTAATGACTGTGATCCTTCCTCAAATTTGACAACTATGAGAGATCTGATTCCTTCTTGAGTGAATATCATCCACCCAACCTCCAATTTTCTCCAAGTAATTTTACTCGCTTTTCTTCTTGAGCTTTGACACTCTAAGTGACTTAAACCTTGGCTCACTCCTTGCGCTTCTCTCCTGAGCTTGAGACTAAAAATCTCTTGCGCACTCCTTGCACTCGCTCTCCTCTGAACCTTTTCAACACTTCACTAAGTGTTGGCCCTATGCACACCTTGCACATGTCTATCCTTTGAGATTTTATACTCAAACAAATATATTTTCACTCCTTGCACTCACTCTATGCAATTCACATTATCTCTCCTAAGCTATTGAGTCTGTAAACGACTCTGCCTTCACACTCCTTGCGTGGGCACTATGCACTTCTTTCACCAAGATTTCAGAAGAGAAACAATTGAAACTTACATAACATCAAAGGTCCATTCATTCAAACATGAAATACACATACATGCATATAAACACAGAAAATAGATAAAATAAAATTACCCAAATAACTCAAAGATAAGAAAACTCAAAGATGGGAAGCAAATCTCCTCATTTATATTTCTCCAGCCAACATTTTCAAAGATTCAACAACCTTAAGCTTCTTTAAACAACAAATATATACAACTCTCTTCAACATAAATCACAATAACCTCAACAACCACTTTTGGGAATTTATTACATGCATTTATACATGAAGGAGCTTCTCGAGCCTTCCCTCTAGACTATTTTAGAGCTATCACGTCTAATTAAATGTATCCCTATCACTAAGATACTACAGTAAATACTCATTTACATCTTCAGGTATGAGGTGATTCTTAGGATCTTTACGACTACGACCCATTAAAGGTGATTTACAGTTATCCTTACAATAAAATGGCTCTCTCTTCTTCGATCCTTTACAAACTTTATTACATTAAAGGACAAATTTTAAAACAAAACGAGAAGGTTGGATCTTCTTTTTCCTCAGGATCTGCTCCCTCGTTATGCACTACTGCATTGGTTACTGGTGCACTACTGAGTAGGATTGATTCTCCTGCATCATACTCCCCTACCGAAAAAAATCATGAGCTCTTGATCATGGATCCTATGTTGCTGTTGCAGTTGAGGTCCTCCTGGATCCAAAAATTTGACTCAGATTTTCCCATTTGCTTCTCTTCCTTGCTACTATTGTTGTTTTTTTCATTCTCCTATTGTTGCAGGATTTTCTCCTGGTCTCCAAATCATATGTTTCATAGCTCCATTTGTCTTACCACTATAGTCTTCTCTTGTCTCTTCGATTGATATTTCTATCAATGCTCTTAAATCCATAGTTTATTTGTTCATCCTATCCCTTGGTTGGCTCTTTTGTTGTAACTCTCTCTTTCTCTCCTGACAACTGTCTTGTTGTAGGTTGTTTTTGTTACCCACTGGTTGATTCTCTTTCTTCTTCATGTCTTTAGGAATTTTACCTTCCTGAAGTTTCCCCTTTCTATCTTTCATGATAACATCCCTATGGTGGTCTTCCTGGATGCTTTCTGCATCATTTCCTCATAAGTATTAGCACTCTCGAAATTCATTTCAAGAGTTATGTTGATATCTCCTATCCTCATACTACAACACTAGCGATGTTCTTCTTTCTTCAAAGGTTCCTTCCCACTCATGAGAAGTGTGCTCAAACTAACCTCCTCTTTAACTCCCTTATCTTCTATTCACAACAACATATGCTTACACAATTTTTCTTAAGGGTATAAGTATTCTTCCTCCCATCATGTATGACATTCATGTCATATTTCCAAGGTCTTCTGAACAGAACATGACAAACATCCATGGGTATGACATCACATAAAACCTCATCCTTATAACTACCTATTTTAAACTCAACTTTACACTATCGACTTACCATGAATTGATGTCCTTTCTGCAGCCATGACATCTTGTATGGACTCAGATGTGTTGTCGTCCCCAAATTTAGTTTTTCCACCATCTCCATGGATACTAAGTTATCAGTGCTCCCACTGTATTTTATCACCTTTCATAATCTATCTCTAGTCTTGCAAGCAGTTATGAACAAACTGTTCCTCTAGACCGATTCTCGTACCTATTTTTCTGGATTTACGAGAGATTTCCTCATCATGAGTGATATTCCTTCTTCTGTTTCTTATGCCTTCATCTTTGTCTCCACATTCCTCTTTTGTGCCTCATAAATGTGAGCTTCTCCAACTCCTTTATTCTTCTTTTCAAGACATTCCCAAGACATGTGCCATGTTTTCCCGCAGGCGCAACAATTCACTTCTCTTTCTCTTCCTCTTCCTATGTCTCCCTGAAAATGATTCCTTCCTCCATAGTGTCCTCCTATAGAAATTCTTCCTCTCTCTACCTGACTGCTATATCTTCCAATTTATTCCCTCGACTTCTGGAACTTTTCTCTAGTGGTTCCTCTTCCTTTGTTAGGACTCTTTCCCCTATTCCTTTGACTCTACTTCCTTTCCAACTTTACCTCTGCCTTCAGGGCTACCTGATAAGAATATTCCACGGTTCTTATCATTATCATACTAATCTCATCCTATATTTCATATCTCAATCCATTAATGTACCTAGCAACCTTCTCTTCATCATTCTCCTCATGTCCCATTCTTATGTTCAACTTATAAAATGCTTCAGTGTCCTCCTTCACCGACAAACCTTTCTGTCTCATATTCTGAAACCTTCTGAATAGATTCAATTGTTAATCCTTGGGTATGAATTTAGCCTTGAGCTTAGCTACCATTCTATCCCAATTCTTAATCTTGGTATTACATTTTCTCCTTCCGTCAGCTTGCAACTCGTCCCACCATAACACTGCATGTCCTTCAACTTGGTCACTGCATGCTTTACTTTATTCTCATCATTAATCTCCTCATAGTCAAAGTAATTGTCTAAAGAACTTATCTAGACAAGAAATTATTCTACGTTCAGATTTCTTTTGTACATTGGAACTTCCATTTTTTCTCTAGTTCCCATCTTGACAACAAATCTCAGCAATAGCTTCTCTGGTGCTTGTTCTCCTACAACTTCTTCTGCTTCTGCATCCTCATTTTCAGTCTCACTGATATCACCAAATTTGGTTTCTCTTCTTTGCATTGTCTACATGGCATCCAACCTCGCACAAAGTTGTCTCATTTCCTCTTCCATGGATGCATTGACCACTGGTCTCTCTCTGCGTCTCCTTGGCAGCATGGTTCTAAATTATTTTTTCCTTATATAGTTTATTTCTTTCTCTGATAGCACTTGATGCAAACCCCCACCACTCCTAGGGGCTCATGCAACCTCTTGGTCTAAGGATCATTATCACAAGGGAGATGAATTAGCTCTCGGGTCCTCGCTGAGCCCTCAAGATTCTCTACCACGAGCCTTTTCCCTTTCTCCTATGCATAAATTGGTGTCCGTGAGGGTCTTATCACTTTAGCAAATAAATCCATGTGATCGTGGGCCAAAACTGTAGGCTAAACTATTTAACCAAAAGGAACTTTGACACTTCAGAGCTCCAAGCTTTGAGAGTTCTAACCAAAATACACTACGATTCTCCTGAATGTTGAATTCATGAATAACCGAAGAAATAAGGCCTAGGGATCAACGACTCACACTATGTGCCGTGATATACGGTCTTAAGAAATTTCAGGGCTCTGTGCTTTGGGAGTTTTCCATGTTTCAATGTGCAATGCCTCTGAATACATGAACTCTAAACTTATGGATCAAACGACTGATTTCCGCCTCTGATCAATGGTCTACACTTACTCTGGGATTTGAGCTTCATGGTTTTTTACACCTTGGAACCCACTTTCCCCTGAATCATTGAATGCCAAATTTTCGGATAGCTTATGGATCTACGATCCCGCTTAGTTCTAGATATATGGTATATATTTACTCTGTGCTATGGGACTTCAAAGCTTTTCACACCTTAACAACTTTTATCACCAACCTTCCATAGTACCGAACTTTGAATTGGCAAAGGGTATTAATCAACGGTCCATCCTTCCTCATTAATGGATGGTTGAGATGGACTCCGACCTTTGGGCATTCAGGGGTTTTTGACCCAAAACAAATTACACCTAGATCTTCCAGAGTGTTGAACTCTGAACTACTGCGATCTATCGACACGTACACCTGACGCCAATGGTTAGGATCTACTCCGGGCTTCGAAGATTCAGGGTTTTTGCATGCTCTTGCAAAAACACTTCAAATTTTCCGGAGCGACGAAGTCCGAAGGACTTAGAAGGTTAACAACATGTTGAGCACTCAACACCCTAAAAAGCCCTTGTCAAATTTTACTTTTTTGATACCACTTGATATTTTTCACTATATGATTCTACTTCAGTATTAAAAATTATGCCTTTTCTTATCACTTTTGTTTCTCATTTAATTCTCTCGACATTTTCTTGATAATGCAAAAAAACATAACTTAAAAGACTAACACTTAATCAAAGAATCAACATTCAAGACTTCTCCCTGATGTGCTTAAGAAATTCAGCATCGGAAAGGACTAAGCATGAAAGGAAATCATTCAAGAGAATTGAAGTCACTGAGCATCGATCTTCGTCGACACCAGCAAAAGAAAGTTTTTCTTCCACGACAAGAGTCACTCGAAGATATCACTGATAGTCGATCCCTTTCGACATCGGTGAAAGGTGAAAAGAGTAAGCATTGAATGAAAATGAAATGATATCATCGACTCCTAGGATGTCTTCGGTATTGGGGAATTTTCAAGGACGATGACCCACAAGGGAACTATGCAACGAAACTATCTCTGAAAGATGATCCCTGATAACTTTTGACATTGACGAGCTCTTAGAAGGATAGCTCGTAGAGACCGTGATAAGTCAATCCCCGATCGCCGACCCTGAAACCTTTCAGCCTCAACAATCCCAGGTTTATTTTAATACACATCTTCTGTCGAAAGACCCGACTCTGACTAGGATATATGGCCAAACCACCTATCCTCTTTTGCCACCTGTTGTTTCCCAAGTAGTTAGACAGACGATCTAGTTTTTCCTAAGTCGTTACTAACTCTTGAGACTCATGACGCATCCCGAATTAGTTCAGCCATGTCAGCACCGTACGAAGAAATCGGTCGGTGTCAGAGGTTTTCTATGGAGGATACCAATGGGAATATACACAAAGATATCGTTGATTCCCAATCTTCCCACTAAGAAAGTGACACGATGGGACGTTTTAGATCTAAGGCACGATGGATCCGAATCATTTAAAGAATTCATTAATTCCAAAATCTCACATTAGTTACTAATTCACACGTGAATCAAAAGGGACCATTTGAACGTATCGATACAGTGCATCACGCTCCGTGCCCCCGCCATCAATTCATATAGAATTTATTTTGCAAAGATTCAATAGTAGGTTCTTTTGAATTTCACTCATCACTCAAATTAATTGATTGATACGACTGGTAGGATCTCTCCCGTTAAATCCTTTTGAGTCATTGTAAACAAGATTATTGTATTCACAAAGAAGTTTGGAGCATCTAGAGGAGAAACATGAGCAATCTGGGGAAATCTTCCAAGGTCCAGTGAGTATTAAACAAAAATTAGAAAGCTCTATAGGTATGTACCAGTCTATGGGTGTTTTATGCTTCATTTCATACATTTTTATCCAATGTTATCTTGTACACATCCCTAAAGGATCGTTTTCGGTTACAGGGACAATGCCTCTGAAGAAACCTACCACCAGGAAATCTATGAGAGTGCCCAAGTTGAAGGAACCAAAGGTAGGAGAATGTTCTTCCCCAACGGTCATAAAACAACTGGACTTTTCTCCAAAACCAGTGCCCATCATCAAGACATCCTCCAAGGATATTTTCGCTCAGCCTCCAACCTTTGGAGACATAGAGGTGAAAATCAATACGAAGACAATATTCTCGTGTTGGGAAGATCTTTTCAAGAAAATCAAGCAAGAGGAACTCCCTGAATATACCCCACACAACGATCCCAATACAAGAAAACTCGACGATGAAGTCCTTCTCAATGTCATAAAGGCGTATCTGTAGATGGTGGTGAGTAATAGAAGGGAGAGGCAAAGATATTTTATTGTTTGTATGTACCAATGCAAAATGTGGGGATTGGTCCCATTTTTACTGAGAAAACACATAAATAATTGTTCGTTATTTGAAGAATCGACAAAAAAAAACAAGAAACTTGTTATTATTTCAATTTACAGATAAAATGTGGTATACTTAAATTTTCTGTTGGACTTAGGGATAAAATATTAATTAAGAACTCCGATATTCCCCTGCATAGAACTCCTGAAGTGGCTTATCGATTACACTAACACGCAAAGATGCTTGATTAATGACGACAATTGCAGGTGTGTCAGGGTTTTCCTTCCAGTGGAAGTGCAAAATTACTACAAGCTAAGAGAGTTGGAAGAATGACTAAACATCGATTTTGTTGTAAACTTCTATGAGAAACACGATACTATCAAGGTGATGGCATCATGGTGGAGAGAAGATAAATATTTACCCATTGGACCTCCAACTGGTACCCGACGACCAACCTAAGGGTGTCATACATCTATCTAATGGCCCTCCTCTGCCAATTGCATGGGGAGAAAGATTGCTCCCATTTTTCAGAGGCTTGGATGCGTCTAGATTATACGGTAGAAATTTCCTGAATAGGTTTTAATTGGGGTGCCATCATTTCCAAAAAACTGAGAACCTGCATACAACAAGCTTAGACACCAAAGGAAGGAGAGACTCCATCTTTCTACATGGCATCTTATCTATTAGATGTCATCTGTGCCAGAAATGTCTTTGCCGGAATGAACTTAAGCTGGAACACCTCAGAATTCCCGATCCATGTATATTTAGGCATCTTGTGGGAGAAAAGGTACAAAAAATCCCACTCTCTCATATACGATCAGTTCATCACACGTATTTATTCTTTGTTGTTCAATAAAGATTTTCCAAGGCTATTGGATGCAGCCAAAAATATTGTATCGAAAGTTGGCCACTAGTATCTAGATGAGCGTGATACCTACATCAGGGTTTTTGGCACCACCAGAGAACCCCATATGTTACCTGTATATGTCCCCAATTGACTAGTAATCAGAGAAATCTGTTACCAGACCATACTACAAGGTTATAATGCTACTCTGGTAAAAGATAAGAAGCGAGCGTTCATACCTTATGGATTCCACATAGGTTTCTACATGGTAAAATACACTGCTCAAGCCAAATAGGAAGGGTTGAATCAACTGGATTTCCGATTCTAGACTAGTCTCTTTTGCAAGAATGACCCAAAAGGTTTAGTCTCGAAGCACGCATCGCAAGTATCTTCCTGCTGTCCATACGCCCATGACAAGTTTGAAGATGATATCTTCACCGAAAATTCTCAAAACAGGGATGAGGTGGTGGCAAGGATGGCTGACCCTAAGGAAACCAAGTTCAAGGCCATGAGTTTGGATGAGAAAGAAAAAATCCTGGAACAATTGGCTCAAGAGGTCCTTAGGGCCAGGGGAGAAAGGATAGCATCCAAATCAGTTGAAGCAATGGAAGCTCCCTAGGAAGCCACCAAAATAGCAGATATTTCCTAGGTAACTCCAGTAGAGGAAATAAATTTTCCCGAGGCTCATGATGCGGTGGAGAGACAGGAAATCATGTATCAATAGGCCCAACAGATGATAAATGAGATGCGGGATAACCTAGACCTCGTTAGGATGCCAAGGCTTCAGACCGATAGCCCAGAAGAAAGATCGGTGGGGCCAAAGAACCCTGATTTCATAAACCCTGATGACATCAATGGGTTAGATGACCCTGAATCCACAATGCCATCGACCGGATCGCCGACAGGTGTGACGACTCAACCAGAGATGGGTCAGGTATCAGTGGAAACAAGCACACCTAATCCTTTGAGTGAGTTTATAAATATATATAGTGATGATGAGAGCCATGAGGCATCTCTTGGGACCCCTGTGCATGTCCAAGAAGAAAAGGGACCTAAGAAGACTTCTTCTCCTAATCCCACGGTCCAAACCCAGTAGGTCCCACAAAAGGTAATAGAATATGAAATTTTTCTCGACACAGAGAAGATCGATGGACCAGAGACCTGAGCAGACAGTCTGAAGGACAAGCCAAAACCAGATGAGATAGAGGAAGGATCCCCATAAAAGGAAATCGGTGTTTCATGGACTGATGCACAAGTAAGTATAGATTCTACTCTCGACGCCTCTATTTCACTCGATTGCTAGATCCCCGATAAGTGAAAGGAAGAGGTCGGTCCTTCAGAGTGCACAGAAGAAGCTCAAGAACTGAATCTTGAACAAACATACACCACCGTAAGTCTGGGAGACACACTCACATGGGGTGATCAGCAGATCCCTGAACCTGTGGACGAAGTAGCCGATATATATGCAATTGTTTATGATCGAAAGAGAAAATATATTTTCAAATGGACCACCAAGAAAAGGAGGATTACATTGTACCGCTCGATCCTCATCACTACAGAGGAAGAGTTCATAAACATAGAAAACGCCAGAACATCCAAACTTATTGTTGATTAAGGTTGGTTGTCATTGATGTCAACCCTTGAAGAAAGACCCGTAGCACAAAGGTTTGGGTAATGGACCCAATATTGTTTG
>SNQJ01S0140488.1:30056-54036 GCA_010110895.2 Picea sitchensis | reverse complement strand
CAAGTGTACTATTTTCCTCTGTATCATGTATCTGATATAATGATATTTTATCTCAACGTGTTTCTATCTTATCATGAAACATTGGGTTCTCAAGGAGCTTTACACACAGCTCTAGTTATCATCATAGGATCCATCTCATGATCAAGTGAATCTGTCAGAAGATTTTGAAGTCATATTGCTTCGCTCACTCGATGCTACATACTCTGCTTCTGTGGTACTCAAGGGCACAGGGATTTGTTTCCTGCTGCACTTGGAAACCATGGAAAAATTCATGGTAAAACAACAATCGGATGTGTTGTTCCATTTCATTGTACTTTTTGTCCATTCTACATATCCCTCCAAACTCAAGTCTACACTAGAGACATATCACAAGCCATATCTAATTGTTCCTTGTAGATATTTCAATACATGTTTTGTTGATGTCCAGTGATTCTGTCTCGGTTGACTCATGGAATGATTAAGTGCATTCACTGCATAGAATGAATCAAGTCTAGTGTTAACTAGATACATCAATGATCCAATCAGTTGTGGATCAATCTCATCTGAATCATCATCATTCACTTTCTTCAAATCCATCACCATGGATTTGCATTCTATCATACTGAACTTCTTTAATATTTCGACTATATATTTTCCTTGACTCGGGAAAATCTCATCAGTCCTCTATCATACTTATTGTCCCAAGAAGTAGTGCATCGTACTCATATCCTTCATCTCAAAATCATAAGTCAAAGCTTACTTGCATCCAACAACAAGGATTTCTAAATAAGTCATCAAAATCAGCCTCGTGTCACCAACACTATAATAATATAGGTTTGGATCAGCAATAATCTTGCTGAAACCCAAAATCATCAAGAATCCATCCATTTGATATAGTTTCCAACTCATGGATGGTAGTACAGATTGAAGTGTATCGGGATTACTGGTTCAAGTGTTTCATTACTAAAGGATAGCTCTAAAATATCTTTTTCTTTCTCGGGAAGTGCCTTGAGGGGCTTGTATGTTCCTCTTCCTCCTACAGAGTGAGCCTAGGCAGGCCTTTTATGCCCTACTGCAACATATTTTGGACATATCATCTGGAGTTGTTGGATCAGCTGGAATAATGTTTGTCTCCCTCTGAAATGTTGAAGGGGGAGAAGGTATTGTCTCACTGTTAATCTCCATCTAAGATTATTTGGATCTTTGAAAGGATATATCTTCTTAAAGGACAACATATCTGCATGTCTCAATATTTCTCTGACCATGGATGTAGATTTGGAATGTCTTCGATGATTCATTGTTTATCCCATAAATGTATCCTTTCTCTCTGAAGGGTCTAGATTGGACTTCTTCTCTTTGGGTACATGCAAGTACACTGGGCACCCAAATATCCTGAAGTGTTCAATCTTATGCTTCACTCTGGTGAAGGTTTGGGAGTTATGTTTTTCAAAGTATGGTGAAGCCTCATATATTGTGTCATGCATGCTTCTGCCCATGAAATCATAGAAATACTCTGATCATGCATTATTTCATTGGTTGTCTCAAGGATGGTTCTATTCTTCCTCTTTCTCAAATATTTTTTACTCCCTCTGAATCAAGTGACTCCCTCTGAAGGATAAGTATCTTCCTTTGTTCTTAACCTGTTTGGAACAATAAAACAAGAGGAACCAAAACAAGAATATCTCCTAAAGGAGAATAATGAGTACATCTCTAGAATCAAAACAATTTTAAGGATTGCTTTCACAGCTACAACACCTACTTGTAATGTAGAAAACTTTAGAAATATAGGTTAGAGGAATGACAATTACAACAATCAAACCTAGAGTCTTCACTTCCAGTGTGTTGTTCCTCTGAATGCACTGAGATCCCTTTGGATTCAAGACTTCAAAAAAAGGTTCCTTCTTCCTGCAATTACCCTCGTGAAAATGATACAAATAATATATATATAAGTGCATAACTGAGGGTGATAATATGATTTCTCCAATGGAACATGGTTGATCTTTGTCCTCTGACATCTTCATGAAGGAGGTATGTCACAGTGACACCTTTTTGTATCAGCCACAATAAGTCTTCCTTTGAAGTCTTGTATTCCAGGAACTTGAAGTTGCTTGATCCATCAAGATTATATTCCATCATAGTTTTGTTCATCATAATTTTAGATTTTTCACAACCCTTTGTCAACTGGGATAGAAAACCTAATGGCTAGGCTAGGCTAGGCTAGAAATTTTAGGTTTTTTTGGACTTATGACTGCCAACAATAAGCCTTTGAAATATAGGAGAACATTGGTGGGCTGAAGAGCTCCTTCAATGAGTTGTAGAAACCCTAATACTAAAATTTCTGTAGAAATTAGCGAAACCCTAGAAACCCTAGGGCCAAAATTTAAAAATGTTCGAAATTTCGATCCGGAGCTTGTTGGAGGTGCGCTGAAGGAGGCCGTAAACTGCTATTCCATTTTTATCCCCAACTTCCAAGTCCCATGTGTTTAAAACCTTCAGAAGAGTAGGTCGTGTAGATTTTATGGGAACCCTAGGAGGGTCATATGGTTTCTATAGAAGAGAGAGATGATGGTTGAAAATTGTTTGTGTAATGGGTTATTCAAGACGTATGCTCTGAAACCATGTTGATTTTTCAATAGAAAAGGTTAAGAATGAAGTTCATTCCATTTTATAATTTTAACTTAACCATAACCAATAATGTTGCAGCAACCAAGATCACAAGAAGAAACACCATGCACAAGAACATAAGAAGTATCCTGGGAAACCCTTCTCAACAAGGGAAGAAAACCCAGCCAAATCCTTTGCTATATTATTCAAGAGAAATACCTTCACCACCAATAAAACCTAGCACACAAGAGGGTTCTTGAAAACCCTATAATACTAGCACCCAAGAGAGGTGCACACTTTTCCCAAGTAGATGTACTTGATAAAATTTCCAAACTCACACAAAAGATATGATTCTTCAATGGGGAATTTACCTTTACTTATATTAGACTTGACCTGCCAACAGAAGTGTCTATTGGCACAGCAGGTCTGACCTCTCTATCTCATAATATAATTAATATTAACGAGATTAAGTATCTTTTACATTTACTATCAATCACATTAAGGTGGGGCCGACCTGTACCCTTTACATTACAATTAAGGTTACAAGAAAGTCTAACTCTTGAACAATATAGCAAGGGATCTCATACACCCACTAGTGCTCAGCCACTAGGGGCACATCCATATGGATTTCCATATTTATGGCTCACTGCATTACACAGAAGAACCACTTCTTCACTAGTGCTCAGCCACTAGGATCACGTTCACCTGTGCTCATCAACAAGCACGTCCACTCAACAGATCTTATTTCCCACTGCATTACATAGGAGATTCATCTGGAGTTTCTCATCAAATCTCTGCTCAGAGGAGGCTAATACATCATCTTCATTTTTCTCCAATGATGATGCACCCAACACTTTGGGATTTCACACGTTCACCTTGTGCTGAACCACAGGCACGTCCAACTCTGCAAATCTCCTTTCTCATTGCATTACATAGGAGAATCATCTGGAGTTATTCTCAACTCTATGTAAGGAGGATCCCATATCTATGTTCCAGCTCTATCTCATATAGGAACCACACACCCCTCTCAGGGGCTCTCTCTTAGGTTTGTGTCCTGGATAATGTCTCACATAGCTGCAATCATCAACAATTTGTTTTCTATAAAATATCATGAACTTGTTGAATATGTTGGATCTATTCCATGAATTGTGTTTCTTTGTCTACCTCATTGTGAGAAAGGGAGTATTGTTCCTATATTGATGCAATATGTAGAGCTACATCAATTGGAGCCAATAGTTGGAACTGAGGCACTCCTTAAAAAGGTTGTGGCCAATGGCATTTTGGAGAGTTAGGTTGTAGGTATGTTGAAAATAAGGAAGGTTTTCAACCCATGTACATGGATACTTGGAGTTGTACATTATGAACATATGCACAATCATCATGTTGAGTAGGTTTGTCTATCCATCACTCTGGGAATGGGGGGAAGGGGATTTGGTAAGTTTAGTGTTCATCATGGACCAAAGGTTAGACCAAAATATACTTAAGAACTCGTTGTCCTTATTAGAAAGAATGGTTTTTAGTAACCCAAAATGAAGGCAAACATGCTTGAAGAAAAGTTGATCATTGGCTTCTATTGTGACACTCTTCTTGTAGGTTGATGGAATTTCCTTTGTACAAAATTGATCAACAACCAAAAAAACATAATTATTCTTGATTTAAAATTGCTCTTTTTAGAGTGATATTGAGCAAAAGTGAGCACTTACATGCCTAGTTGGAGCTCTTCTAGTCATAACAGTACCAATGCAAAAGGTTAGAAAGAAAATAGTAAAGGTATGAACAAGAATTAAACACGAAATAAATAACAACATGAGCATAAAACAAAACTAATACAAGTGACAATGGAACAAGTTCACAAATAGATAGGTTGATCTGATTAGTGAAATCCATAGGTACACAAAGGGGAAAGGGACTTGGGTCCCTTCAGCTTCTCAATGGAAGGCTCTTGAGGCCCTCAAATAGATTCTTTCCTTACAAATGAAAGGTGAAAATATGAGTGGAAGAACTCAACACTTCTCCACTATAATGAGAGATAGAGAGCTTATGAAATGGTGTTGATAATGGCTATTCTTCAAAGTGAGCCTCTAACAATCCCAAAAGCATAACATTACAATGAATTCCTTGAAGAAATGCTGATCATCCATGGCTTTTTATAATAGCTCAAAGCTTGGCTATGTACCCCCCTTTGAATGTGAAGAGGCACATTAGAGGGCACATTTAGGTCTTTGACCCGCCACCCACTTAGCAATTGAGCACCAGTTTGATGTCAAATCGACTTGGGGCCCGATCCATTAGTGGTTGGGAGGCCGACCCGGCTCTAATAAATGCGCCGTTTAAGCTTGTTGTATGAGTTTTACACCCACGGTAAGCGCATATAAGCTAATACGAATATAATGCGGCGCGTCGCTGGTTTACCATGGGCTGGCGATTAAGCTTTTAATCTTTGCTTTGTATAGTTTTGGCCTTTTGATGTGGAGTTAATCATACTTGTGCCATGGATGATTGTTTTTACGTGTTGATGATGTTGAGTTCTTGTGCATGCAATGCGGTGAAATTCGGTGATAACGAGATGCCTGATGGATGAGGTTAGGAGCAAAGCGTATGGCGAAATTCATCAATATTTCTTTGACTGAGAATGGTGATGTATGGGGAGAGCACGAGTGAGGCCGTATAGAGCAATCCTTTGGAGAGCGGGGAACACAGATCCGACCTTCCACCAGATGTGAAGATAGCTATACAAGAATATATATATTACAAATGAGGTGGGCATGCCCCATGTAGTGTAATGGAACTCTGAAAAGATATACGTATTGTTGATGAGCTGGCTACTTCGAGTGACGAATGATAAAGGCGAGAAGACAATTCTGCAAAGGAACATACCTACGAACCGGTGGTAATGGTGGCGGCAAGAACCAGCAGCGATTGATGTAGGCGATGGTGAAAGCCTTCAAGCTGAGAGAATACCGGCAAATGATGACAAGCGCACCATTAGCATAAGTAAAGACCATAACATGAGAAAGTGTTGGCGTCGAGATATGAGTGAGGGTCAACATTTTATCAGTAATAGTGTTTACTCTACGGTATGCATTGAGATCCATTAAAATGGGAAATGAGGATCAGAATCACATTGCCCTTTTGGAAGAGTGTGTTGATGTCGACAAAGAGCCATGACTCGAGGTAAAGAGGAATTTTCAGAGTGGAATCACGAGGTGATGAAGTGGCGAGAATTACATGGAATGAGAAGTCAAAAGTGCAGGATGACTCAAGGCTGTATGGTTGGAGGATATATAAGGAAGGCGGTGGCGCAACCATGTGACAAAGGTCAGTGGCGGGGGCCTTAAGATATGGCGCCTTTGGTGAAGCAATGTTGTATGATGTAGGGGCCATGCCATAGTGATTCAAACTTGCGGTGTCCTAAGGCTTATAAATGAGCAATATCATAGGCAAGGACAAGGTAGCCTTCGCGAAATGATCGAAGGATGACATGATGATCGAAGGTGGCTTTGGATCGTTTTTAGCTGCCTCGTTGTTACGTAATGAGAGTCGGCGATCCGTCGAGCTCAAGTTCGGCTGCTCCGGTGGGCGATTAATGCGATAATAACTCAATGGCGGTCGCGAGAAGGGTAAAATTTCGCACTCAATGGGGAGAGTGCCTCAACCCCATGGACTAAGTGAAGCGGCGTGAAACCCGTGGCAGTCTTCATTTGTTGGTAAGCTCATAGTGTGGAAAATAACATGTGATGCCAATTGGTTTTATGTTTATTCGCCGTGCATTGTAACATGGTCTTAATGACCTTGTTGGTACCTCGACACATCCGTTGGGTAGAGGTAGTATGGTGAAGCGAACTTCGTGAGCCTAACGAGAGAAAGAGTTCGAGATCTCATTCTCGAATGAAACCATATTCGAGCTTGAGTTGGAGTGAATGCGTAAAGCGTGATATAGCGTGGTTGAAGAAAAGCGTATTGCGATTAATATTGGTATTGTTGAAAGGTGGGCATAGCCAGCCCATTTGGTGAAATGTCGGCGGCCCGACAATGTATTTGTGACCATTCTTGGAGGGGGGATTACAGTCATAAAGTCGATGCCCCATTTCGCGAGAAATTTGGCGGTAATATTCCGGAATTGAAGAAGAAGAAGCGGGAAGCCTTGGACTTTGTTAGCATAAGTACGACATGGCTGCCGCCTCACAATGAATTGGACATAAAACGGGAAGCCAAACCAAAATGCTTCGGATAATCTTTTTGAGTTAATGGCGATGCTGGCAGAGTGCTAGCCCTGGCGCCAGGTCGTTTAAGACCTTGTCGGCCCCGTCAATAGTCAGGCGGCGGCGTAGAATGGTGTCGACGCCCCAGCGGTACAGGATGTCTCCGATGAGAAGGTAGCGAGGAGCCTGATGGCGAATGCGCCAACAATCATCTACGTGATAGGTGTAAATGAACCACGAGTTCGTGGTAGGCGAGGAGAATTACATCATACCACGGATCATCGGGCCCGAAGGTGTTCATCCGGGAAAGTCGCGTGTTGGCGAGTGCGGCAGTGGTAGTGTCAGAGGGGAATGTCGTGACAAGTTTGGTGAGGACGAGGGCCTTCTTACTTTTAGGTGTAGAGGAACTTCGAGATCGTATTCACGAGGATAGATCCGCCGTGAGTACCGTTGACAGCGGCGGCCCGAGCAAGTATTGCACATAGAGGTTGGAATACGCAGCGACTTTGGTGGTCGCGAAGCCCGAGAATGTAGTGGTAGCGGTTTTGAGCTGCAAAAGGACAAGCTGCAAAACGAAGTTTCTCTTTCATGTTTATTGCCGAGGTGAGATACGAAAGATTTTTGCGGCTGTGTCATGGCGTGTTCATGATTATGCATCTCCATTGGAGCCGGGGCCGACTCTTGTCACGGTGATGCTGATACGTAGTGGATGTAGTCGCGATGGTAGTCGGTGCACTTATCAAAGGTGCATCTGAAATATTTGTTTGAGGTCATCAAATGACTATTGAGCATAATCGTCCCAATGAAAAGGGATGTCGTGGCGTAGTAGCGAAGGAAACCATGTCTTGGCGTCGCAATGTCGAGAACAAAAGCGCCTAAGAAAGTTGAGAAACTGCCACATGGAGCTACGTAGTTGTCGTAAGTTCCGAGGAGGTGGAATTTACGTGATGGCTTGGACTTTGAGGGTCCGTCTGCAAACTTTGAACGCGATGAAACCGGGCCCGGTGGTGGCGAGAACACACGCGAGGAAGGGTTCAAGCGGAGAATGTTGTCGCAGCGACATACAGAAAGATGATTAAATGCATCCCGGCTAAGGTGTTGAGTCGCTTCTTGGATCGGTACGTGAGTCGTCTAAGTAGCGAAGAGGATGATTCTTTGACAAATCGCATAAGAATATATGCGTCATGGCCTTGGCTGGAAGGTGTATGCGGCGTTTTCGAAGCCGAAAGACGATACAAAAGCATTGTGGGTTATGAATTGGTTTGTATTGATGTTTTGGGTGAATCGAATTTTAGTTTGTAGCCGGAGAAGCCATCTACCATAAGGAAGAGCTTCATAGCGGTACCATCGTGAAATGTCGATCGATGAAAGTTGAGAGTTAATCTTTGGACAAAGCGTTATTGAGATGAAATTCGGTGCAGCGGATGGTGCCACATTTTTATTAAATGAATTGAGGTTGGAAACCCACGAAGTATACTTGATAGAGGTGGAAGATGAATCTGCTTGTCTTAGCGGTTTAATGAAACCACCGGCTTCGATGGCGAGGCTTTAAACAGGTCTGGTGCATTTATGGCGGGGTGATAATGGGGCCGGTCAATACGTCACGATGTTAAGAACAATAGAAAATTGATGCAGAGCATCTACGTGTATGACGGCGAATATGTCGAAAATTCACAGAAGAGGCTTTGTAACTTCTCGAGTTACAAGAAACGCTCCAATGATGATTTCCTCGGCGACTCCCAGTTTAATGGAAATGTATTTTAATGGTCAGAAATGTTGGCGAGTTGCCTTCTTGAGCACGTCGAATGCGGGCGAGAATGGGGTTGTTGAACCAATTGACTGTTTCTGAGGGGATAAAGTCTTTGGTTTCGGTAGCAAAGAATGGATGGTGGCTGGAGGCATGGGGAGAAACTTCTGGAAAGGAAGAGTGCGATGATGTAGATGCGTCGAGGGAAATTAAGGCGTTGTAGCTCTTCCAATATGTCTTCGTCACAAAGGAAATGAAGCGAGGCCGGTGGATCGAGTGGAGTGATCTCGGTGTTAGGGTGGTTGCCCCCTCTTGTAGGAATAGAGGGGGTATGAGTGGGAGAGGGTTTGCTTGACAGAAACCATATGTTGAGATATTGAGGAGGAAACATGGTAGTGGGATGGCGAGTCTCAGGTGGTGTGGCTGGAGAGTTCGGTGGGTTATGGGGTAAATCCTCGAGATGGAGTCATCTAGGAACCATGGAGGTGTTGGTAGTGCCACAGGTTCGGGAGATATAGGTGGAAGTCCAGCTGATGGTAGAAGTAATGTGATTGCCATTTGTGGAGTTAGTCTTTGGGGCTATCGACGTAGATGCTCCAGGTAATAATCGGACACTGATATGTAAATGAGTCAAGGAATCGCAAAAAGAGCATGGGCGTCTCATCGTTAAGTTGGCGAAATGGTAACGTAGTGAATGTCGTGTAGGTGTTGTAGATTGTTGTAGCGTGGAGTTGTTCACATTCGCGGCCAGCGATGTCAATGCACAGCAGCGAAGTGATGGACAATGATAGGTGTAATGGCCATATTCGAACAAATGGCACATGTCGCATTTGGTCTTCAACTCTTTACTCTTGGAAGGTTGAGTGGTAGCATTAGTAGTGAGTGGTGTGGGGGTTGGGTTAAGGGGAATCAAATTCCGTAACTCGGTAGCGATGGGCAATTGTTGGTTTGGTGTCCCTCTTTGTCGCGCATGTGGCGAAAAGTGGTGGGATCGTGGAGGGCGATGTTTGTGGGCTCCTTCTTAAACTCACACTTCCCATGGCGGAGAGGGTAGGTGGGATAGGAGTAAGTGGGGGAGGAAGTATAGGCTTAATGGGAGGGTTGGGTGTAAGAACGGAATGGTCATGGGAAGACACGCACGTGAAGGTACCATCTCGGTGGATGTAAATACCACACTTTGGGATGGCTAGCTCCTGTTGGAAGTGTGGAGTGTTGCGGCTGCTTGAAAGCCGACTCGGAGGTGGGTAGAAGAATTTGAGTGAGGGGTCGGGGAGGCTGTCTCCCGAGGAGGAGTTAGGCGTGGAGGAGTATGGGTTAAGTGGGTGTGTATGAGTCGTGAGGTTTAGAGACTCTATTAATTATTCTTGTTGGTGGAGTCGGGGATATTTGAAGCCTCGAGGAGGAAAGAGTAGCCCTCTGTGAGAGTGTTTTGAGCTTGTACATACAGTGAGGGGGAAGGAGTGGTGGTGCTCCTAGTATGTCCCTAACAAGGATGGAGTCTTTGAACATTCGAGGCCCATCGATGAATGGGCCATGCGTCTTGGATTTGAAACATGAATGAGTGGGAGGATATTATCAAAGGTAGTAGAGGTTAGGTTCGTAGTGGGTAACTTGGTCGATGGTCACAATCTTTAGTTGTGAGGAAACATGATTGTCCCTACAGATGGATGATGCCTCTGCTTTCATAGCATACATGTAGATACTGACCATGAATGTTGTACTCCAGTGGGGCGTCTACAACTTCAATGTCGATGAGGCGGACACTAGGAGTTGATGAGAATACGGAAGATCCGCCAGGGGAGAGTGATCTTCCGTCCCTTAAGCTTCGTAATGTGATGGCGAGGAAGGTAGAGTTAAGGGAACCTAGTTTACGCCCATCACGGTTTTGACTTATGATGGGTGGATGCCTTCGCCGATGACTACCGTGGGCAGTGATATTAGGTATTTTGTGAGGATCTGAATAGCGGCTATTCTTGGGGGAAGGCGTGGTTAGCCGATTGTCAAGGTGAAGGTAATAAGTCGAGATATCGGAGGAAGGTTCATTTTACTTGGCCGGAAAGTAATGATTTCCCGTTATGTGGGTAAGTTGGAGGACTTCAGCCCGACACTTATGGCGGTCCGAGGATTGTGCTGATCATCTACTAGAATTTGTAGTTATGATACGCCTAGCGAGGTTGTGAACATTCTAGCGCAAAGAGGATCACGAGGGATCGTAATGGTAATGGTTATTGAAGTCACGAGGATCCTGTAATTGTAGATCTCTTGATTTAGTGTGAAGTGCATACGTAGATCTCTGAGGTAGGCTAAATTGGGGAATCTTGGCGGTCTGAGGTTCTGAAATTTTTTCCTCGTTGGTGAGGAGAATTGTATGTTTTGCTGGGTTGTTGGGGTTGTGATTCTGTCCCATTTGGGGTGGTGGATGTTGTGCATCTTGTTGGGAGTTTATAATACGATGTGGAATAGGATTTTGCAATGCTGCAGGAGGTTGTTGCGCATATTATTTGATACTGTTGAGGCCGGGTTAGCGAGGAGAAGGAGGAATACTCGAGTCTTTCAACCTCTTAAAATCAGCGATTTGTAGGCAATGGTGAGTGTAATGACCACCTCGCCACAAAGAGGCACAAGGATGTATGGTTTTAACTGTAGTGTTACATGCCAAGCGTTTGTTGGTAACCACCCCACAAGAGATTCTGGTTCCAACAGTTCGGGTTACCCCGATTGAAACATTCTTTGTCAGGGGTTGATTCCCACCTTGTTTGGGGTTGTTGGTGTTCCTATTCAGTCCTTTCCTTCTGTTATTGTTTGGAGGGTTAAAATTTGGGTTTGTTGTATTTAATTGTTCAAAAATTTTAGTGCTAGCTGAAGCTGATGATGGAAGGTTAATTTCAAAATTGACCCACATTGGGATCTTTGGGGAGCCATAGGTTAATGAGTCGGAAATGGAAAATATGGATTTGTGGTGAATTGGCTCCATAAGGTACATAGGAAGTACGTGCTTTCACCTGAGTACCTATAAGGTGATAATGGAGGACCACTTGTGTTTGGAAGAAGCGGATGTATGGGAGAGTACCCGGTGGGAGTCCACTAATGGGTGGAGGTGTAGCAGCAGGGTATGGATGTTGGTAAGGGTGGGGGTAATAAGAAGTGCCCCATATCTTTGAAATTGAATTGAGGGTCCCATACATACAGTGATGGTAGGGTTGTGGACTATGATGTGGTAGCACCAATGAGTCCGTCTGGCGAATGGGAACATCGGTTTGTCTGGCTTGAACCGCCTGAGGTTTAGGAAGGTCGAGATGCGGTAATACGAGGTATCACATTACATAGTTGAGGTCGTATTGTTGAGCCTTCTTGATGGCTTCTTCTTGGATTGAGGAAGGTGGAAGCGACATCTTGCACGGGAAATGACGAGGGACTGTGAGAAACCGATCAAAACTGCTTTATTTGTTTGGTGGTTTACGCTTTACACAAACTTCACATTAAACCTCGCCACTCATGAATGTGGTCAATGATATGGGTGGATGAGGGCTATTTGAAATTAAGGCAGAGTAGTTGAAGGCCAGATTGTCATTAATGGTTAGTGCTTGGAAAAATGTCAAGAAGGCTTTGGCTAATGACTCAAAGGTGATGTGGGACCAGGATTTTTCTTCAACATACCATTTGGCGATGAAGTAGGTAGGTGTCAATGTTGAAAAGGCGCAATCTATGAGTCTTCCATAATCTCTTTGTTGGAAGAGCACCATAGGTGAAAGGTCATGACATGATTGTGGGGGTCATGTATGCCCTATAAACTTTGTGGTAATAATACGAGGGGAAGTTGAAGGACGGCATTCTTGACCATGTGGCACCATGCAATATAGGATCGTTAGTGAGCTTGGTGAGATGCGGAATGTTGAGAGGCCAAGTATGGCATCTAAAATGGGGTAGGAATGTTAGTTCAAACCATGGTGTTTTGTGAACCTAACCCTTGGTGGGGACTAGGTGGGTTAGTGCTCCCTCCTTGTGAGAGGAAGTTGGCCCTCCGCTTCCTTGTAAAGAACTAGAGAGGGATGGATGACCTTGGGAATTGGTCCCAAGCAAGGTAGAACCAAGCAAAGCTGATCTAAGATAGTAGCACTCACAGGAATGTGAGAAGGAGGTACCGATGAACAGGCACGACCAGATACTCCCCTAAGATAGGTGGGAGATTGAGCAAGCGTCGTGAGCAGCCGAGAGTTGCAATGGTTCCCCAATGTTGTCAGACTGATTGTGTGATGTGTGTGCAACAGGTGGTGAGAAAATATAGAACCAAGAGTCTTTTGCAAAGTGTTTACCCAATATATGTGCAGTCAAATTATCCAAATGCATCATACATAAAATGAGGAAGAAGCGTATATATATGGGTAAGAGGGTTTTGTCGCGTGGTGGAATCAAAACATAAAGCAAGTTCTCAAGTGTCCTAAAAGGCGTAGCATCCTTCCTCTCAAAAAAACACTAGACCTTCCAATAGCTCTCCACAGCGATTGAGATTACGAAGTCCTTGGAAAGAATACTAGTGAAGAATGAAATAAGCAGTTGCAATGGGGGTAGAGGGTGCAATATCGAGAAAGAGCTGAGGAGTACCTCCCAATAGCCACACAAAATCGATTGGAGTGCAATTGCAGCCCACAATTGCCACACAGGTAGATGTCCTATAATTGGTCTCCAGGTACCTCAGTCCAAGCGCGACATTTAGGTGCAGGCCTCGAGAGAACATGGGTCACCGAGGTACGGATCTAGTCCAGAGGTGGAGTGCCTCAAGGGGGGGCCGCCTGAGAACTCAGCGGACCTCGGCCTACGACCCTTCATGGGTATCTCCTGCCTTATGGTGATTGGAGCGCTTGGATTTTGAGGATTTAAAAACTCCCTATTTGTCAACTTCTATGTTTGAAATTGCTTGAGAACACATTGTGGGGGTTATTTGGATACCTACCGAAATCCCTACCCTAGACTAAAATCTTCTTTTTGGCACCTCCTGTGGAGGACAACAGTGAGTTGTTAAAAGATTTTACCCCAAATGAAGTGTTTGTGGTACGGGGGTGAAAGCCAGCCTCGTTTGATTAAAAGTAGGAATTGGATAGTCCACCCAAGAAAAGATGGGGTATTTTGAGAATCCCTTTGGAGGAAACCTACTCTGAAACATACGTTTTAGGAGTTTAGGCTATGTGAGTGCACAAGTGGCTTTGTGTGTAGAGATGCAAAGTGTATCAAATTTTAGTTGTTAGGTGTATCAGCACACAGCAATGTGGACATCGCTTGGTCCTTTGCAAAGAGTTTGTTTACCCTAAATCAACTAGATGGCATTGGGTACAGCAGATGCGGAATTTTAAAAACCCTATACAACTAGCATGTGGACATTGTGGTGTTACTTATCCTTTAACTCCTATGTGTGAGTTGATCTAGAAAAGCATGAAACTAGTCCTAGATTTGAAACATGTGGGCATGTGTGGGGCCCGTTACAAACCTTTAACTCTCTTAGTTTCGCTAAAGAAAGCAAAATTCAAAACACTATTGTTTTGTTTGTCTAACATGTGGGCATGTATTGGACCCTTCTAAGAATGTGTTTGAAAATGAAGCTAAGAGGGGTCTCAACAAAGAGCCTTTGTCCTCTCCTCCTAAGTTGTTTTGGAGAAAATATGCAACTAAGAGGGTCTCAATAAAGAGCCTTTGTCCTCTCCTAAGTTGTTTTTGAAATATGCAACTAAGAGGGTCTCAATAAAGAGCCTTTGACCTCTCCTAAAAATTTTGTTTGAAATAATAATACAGCCAAGAGGGGTCTCAGATAAAGAGCCTTTGTCCTCTCTAAGTTGTTTGAAAGTTTGATTAAGGGAGGTGAGATCAATTTCCTCCAATCCTTTCACGATTCTCTAGTTTGCATAATGTCCCAAGAGAATAGCATACTTTGGATTGATCTTTTGACTTCTAGTCTCGAAAAATGTGAGTTGTTTTTAGATGTTTTAAGATTGATGTTGCAACTTACATAAACCAAAGCAAAGCAAATATAAAGGACAATGAATTTTATCTCCTATGTGTCTAGGTTTGCTAGATGGTCCCCTTTATAAGTTGAGGGCTAACGGTCAAGTCTCGCGATGTCCAAGGAGCTTACACATTATCATCTGCTTGAGGAAGTGAGTTTCCCAACATCTAAAAAGCTTACAATGCAAGGTTTAAGTGAATCGTGTGTCAACATTATTAGACGGATGTCTTGATCCGCAGCTTCTGTGTGAATGACTTATCTTGTACTTGTGAGATATGGGACATGCTTTGTATCAAAAAGTCCGGGAAGAAAAATTCGGATCGATTTCTCCCAATCTTTGATGAATTTGCTGTATTTAATGCCGGAGTGGTGAGGCGGTTACGAACACAGTGAATTAGATCAACGAGGAAAGCAAGTAAATGAGGGAGGAATTTATACCTTTCACGGTAATTAGCCCGATACATTACGTGCTCTTTTACCGTCGATGTGAGCAAAAGTATTGAGCACTTACATGCACCTAGTTAGACTCTTCTAGTCTTATTAGTGCAATGCAAAAGGTTAGAAAATAGTAAAGGTATGAACAAAATTAAACAAGAAATAAATAACAACATGAGCATAAAGAAACAAAACTAAATACAAGTGACAATGGAACAAGTTCACCAATAGATGAGGCGTCGATTAATTGAAATCGAGAGGTACAAAGGGAAGGGACTTAGGTCCTTCCTTCTCAATGGAAGGCTCTTGAGGGCCCTCAAATAGATGCTTTCCTTACAAATGAAGGTGAAAATATGAGTGAAGAACTCAACACTTCTCCACTCTAATGAGAGATAGAGAGCTTATGAAATGATGTTGATAATGGCTATTGCTTACAAAGAGTGAGCCTCTAACAATCCCAACAACATAACATTACAATGAATTCCTTGAAGAGATGATGATCATCCATGGCTTTTTATAGCCAAGCTTTGAGCTATTATGCACCCAACTGAATGTGAAGAGAGGGGCACATTAGGGCACATTAAGGTCTTTGACCAGCCTCCCATGATTGAGCTGCGGTTGATGTCAAATCATTTGGGAACCGATCCATTGAGTGGTTGGGGAGCCGACCGACTCATAAATCGCCGTTTGAAAGCGGTAGCGAGTTTCACACCCATTGGCGCATATAAGCCTAATATGCACGAATATAATGTGCGAATGCTCTAGTTTACCATGGGCGCGGTGAGCTTTTTAATCTTTTTAGCCAACTTTGTATAGTTTTGGCCCTTTTGATGTCTTTGCTTTTTAGCCAACTTTGTATAGTTTTGGCCCTTTTGATGTGCTGTGGAGTTAATCCTTGTGCCATGGATGATTGTTTTTCTGTGTTGATGATGTTGAGTTCTTGTCGCCCTGTGCGGACGAAATTTCAGTGATAACAGTTACCATGGTTGGTTTAGGAAGTATTTGAGATAAAATCCATGGACACTCCCAAGACTTATCTAGAGTGGCCAGAGGAGTGTGCAATTCTTGTTTTTTTATTGCAAGATTAGTGATTGCACAAGGAGTTTACAATTTGATATGTTGATTTTATGTTGGAGCTTTAGCTAGTAGAAGCACTTTTGCAACATTTTCACTGTCTTCTCCACACCAAATTGCTTAGATATCAAACTATAGTGTGCCTTGAAATAATTTTCTCATACTCCCCTGAAGGGAAACAAAGATGGCCTAGATGGTAAGAAGTTCATATTGGAGTTGAAGTACAAAGCTTGTTTAATTTTGACCATTATCTAGTATATATTAATGAAATTATGATTGTTGTCATATAGTTAGGGCCACTTTGAAGTCTCATGTCAACAAGAATTTAGGACTATGGTCAATGAAACAATTGGTGCTTCCCTTCTTGTACTTGACATTTAGGTGGAACTATTGAAGGTACATGGAACACTTCTAATGATGGTTGTTCTGCAACTTGCCCTACATCTACATAAGTTGCAGAGAACTATGGTTGATGTGGACTCATAGTTTCCTTTTCCAAAATATAATGTTTCCACTACCAACAACTCTAAACAATGGAGTAGAGCTCCTTGTCATAGGTGGGGTAGTTGTGAATCATGTTAGAGTGTGCCTCACTAAGATATTCCACTGGATGTCCATGTTGTGTAAGGACTACACTGACAACATAATTTGAGGTGACTATTTTGAATTTGAATGGTTGTTGTAGATCTAGAAGAATCAAGATTAACATCGTGCAAAGACAATGTTTCAGTGCTTCAAATGTTATCTACTATGCCTTGACCCAAAAAAACTTGGCCTTGGATCCACCCCTTTGTCAATAGGATTACCAAGCACTATGAGAGAACCTTAATGTGATATTGCAGTAAAATTTGGTGAGGCCTAAGAATTTGTAAAGATTTGTTAGCATCTTTAGCATCAAGCAATAGTAGATGACTTGAATCTTATATAGATCCACATGGATGCCACACTCATCCACGTTTTATCTTGAGAACTTCTCAAGGTTGGGATATAAACTATGTTTTTGCGAGGGGCTCAATGTTTGTTGGATATGATTCATATGTTCTTCCCATGTTTCACTATAGATAAGGATGTCATTTAGGAATATGACCAAAAAAGAATTGGTGAATTCCCATAGAATATTTTTCATCGTCTTCATCAATGTTTTTTGGTGCATTAGTTAAGATGAAACACATCACCAATGACTTGAGGAGACCTTCCTTAGACTTGAAGGTCATCTTTCACATATCAATGGGAATGATTATCACCTGATGATAAAGTGACTTAACATCAATCTTGTTGAAAAACATGGCACCTTTAAATTGATTAAGGATCATCAATTCAAGGGATGGGAAACTAGTTCTTAACTCTAATTTTGTTCAAGGATCCGTAGTCAAAATACAATCACTTTGTTCCATCCTTCTTTTGAACAAGCAGAATAGGGCTCCTGTAGGGTGAGGATCTTGTCCAAATGTGGCCTTTTTGTATCAACTCTTAAATATGTGGTGATATCTCCTCATTCTCTGTAATAGAGCATCTATATATAGGGCCACTGGGGAGAGGGACACACAATGTCAAATCAATTGTATGTTTTCCATATAGTGCAAATGTATTCTTATAGGTGAGGTAAAGATGTCTATGTATTCTTCCACCTATTGACTCACATATCTCTAATGTATAGAGGGGCCCCTTCCAAAGGCCTCAATGGTCGAGGTGATTTTCTTTACTCTTCTAGATCGAAACTTATCTGAAATGGATTAGTGTAAAATCATCAAATGGATAATTGCTTAGATTAAAGAAAGGTTCTTAGCAAATCAAGAAGTTCATGGCTGCAAAAGATGAAGTTTATGGTTAGAAAAGATGAAGTTCATGGTTGCAAAAGCTGAAGTTCTTGGCTATAGAGGTTGATGATGAAGTATGGAAATGTGTTTGATAGTGTGAAGGGATTCATGCTAGATTAACTAAATTTCACGCCTCCACATAATTCCATAAATAAAATAAAGATAAAGATAAATAAAATAAAATAACCATGAATTCGATCAATGCCAAAAAAAGATAAAGGAAAAATAAGCACTAGGGTTGGGAGAGTTGAAAAGTTGGGGACACCTAGCCTTTCAATTGATCCCAACAAAGCCCACTCTTCTATAAACTCAAGCGCAACAAATTAGAAGGGGTTTTTGGCATAGATGGAGATGAATGTTGTATCAAAATTCCTGTGAAGTGACTATAAAAAAAACATAGAGTCAGACCGAGTTATTGTAACTTACAAATTTTTGAGAAAGAAACATGAAACATAGCCATTTGATGTTGGAATTGTTTTCCTTCGGGTTTCTCCAGGGTAAATTATGTGTCCATTGTAATGGATGTTGTGTGATCACATTACGTATTTATTTTTTGTGTTCTAGTATATTATTTAATAAAAATATCATTGAATAATAGTGTCACACATAGTTTGTTATTGCATTTTCAACTCTTTTCCCTTGGCCACAACGATTGGCTACTCCAAACTATTTTTCCAGAGCATAGAGGAGATCAATGGCGGAGGATTAAAATTTTTCACTCTGTATTTTCTATTCCTCGGTCAAATTACTAATTCTACTCCCTCTTATTTACACACTCTTCATGGATTGTTAGATAGTTTATTGGCTAAATTGAGACATATACACTATCAATTAATCGACATAGTAGCTCCCTAGGAGAGTTTGGGATCGTAGTTACAACATAATGCTTTGTTCAAAATCGTAAGACCATATCATGGTGACCTCTCCTCAACATTATATGTTTTGGTTTCAATATACAACCTACACATTGAGTTGTCCAAATTCTAAAATGTCAATACCCATATTTTCATAACGTACCTGACTTATCGTGTTGTTAATGTGTCACTATGTCCTTTATGAACATGTTAGGGACGTAACCTCCCTAACCCCTCACATAGGTAGAATAATATATTTTCTATGTAATAAAGGTTGACATTAGTAAATGAGGCCTATATAATAATGTGAATAAATCTAATGTAAGAAGACTTAATCGAAGTTTATGCTTCTAGAAAGATCTTCCTCTAGAATGTCCTTTTGAAGATAGAATTAGTATAAATAGGAGTAGAAGGAGTGAGAAACTTTTTTCTTGAGAATTATTGTAATAGAGCTGCGTTCTGTTATAGGTTACCCCCTCGAAGAGTTAAATGAACTTGGATTTCTATCAATAAAGGTATCATTGTTGGTGTTATTATTCTCTCTATTTTGTTGTTTTGTTGGTAATTGTCGTAATATTTTTGTTTTTTCTTTATATAATATATCGGATACCTTACAAGTGGTATCAAAGAACTTTCCTTCGCAGAAATCATGGGAATTTGTTTTCAAGGGTAGAGGCGTGTATTGATGACGTCTTTAGATATCTATCGTTCAGTGGGTAAAAGTGCAATTGGGGAAGAATACCAAATGGTTTCATGAGTTACTCGAAACAAACATTTCACCTTGTTGTAAACCTGTGTAACCCCTATTGGTACCCTTCAATTAGTATTTCATTAGACATAATTTGTACATGACCATCACTGCCATGTACTGTCGGGTATATAGGGAGTTCCCTAGGTCTCCTAAAACCAACTCTAGATTAGATGATCGACCGCCTGACTAGTATAGTGACACCAAGAATAGCACTTGGGAACAATGTTACCAGAACCAGACCGAAATCGGTAAAACCGGTCGGTCTGACCAGGTCATAGGAAAAACCAGTTCAAACTGGCCTTTCAAACCGCCCTTGACCGGTTCCATACAGTCGTTGTATGGACATAAAAGTAAGGGGATTTGCAAAAAAAAAATTAAAAATAGAAGAAGGGGCATGCAATGGAAGGTTCTAGAAATGTCTAGAGCTCCTAATAAATATATAAAAGCAACCCCACCCCCTCTATTTCACTCACACTACTCATTTGAGTTCTCTTGAGTTTGTGAGATAAGGGTTTTTGCTGATTTTAGAGAGATGATTGTAGGGCTGATTTGGAGAGGTTGCTAGGCTGATTTGAAGAGTTGATTGTTGGGCTCATTTGGAGAGTTCTTTTGTTGAGTGTCTTAGACCAGATTTGGAGCATATTTGGAGCAAAGTTGGAGCTTATTTGGAGCAGACTTGGACAAGTTTTCTTGGGAAAATTTGGAGCTGGTTTTTTTGGGTAGATTTCAAGGTATGTAAACTATGCACTTACTCCCAAAAACCATAGTGATTACTCTCCTTAAAATTATTGTTGTTTTCTCCTAGCAATTAAGAAAACATAGGGTTTTTATTTGCAGATTTGTATTTGTTTCCATGGCTCCTAAAGAGAAGAGGGATCCAGCATGGCTTCATTGTCAATTGATTGATGGGAAAATGGTTTGTAATTATTTCCAAAAGGAGGTTGGTGGGGGAGTTATTAATAGGATCAAGAAACATTTAGCCCATGCAAGGGGGAATGTAAAACCATGCAAGAAAGTTTTTGATGAACTAAAAGCTAAGATGCAGATCCATCTTGATGCCTATTAAGCAGAGAAAGACAAGAATAACAAGGTTCGAAAAGAGGTAGGGGGTAGTAGTGGAACTCAATTTGAGAGTGATCTTCAAGATAGAATTCCTAGTTTTGAGGAATCCTCTGCTTTCCCAATATCTGGGCGTGATCCTTATACCAATCCTAGGGAAGAACATGTTGGTGGAAGTGGTGCTGGTGCATTAGCATCCAAAAGGCCTCGTGGTAACCTTGAGTCATTTTTTGTACCCTGCACTACCCCTAGTGCTCAACCCACTATTGATGCCAAATGGAAGAAGATAGAAAGGGAGGTTGCTTGGGAATGCATTTCTATGTGGTGGTATTATGCATACATACATTTCAATGCTACAAGGTCTTTTTATTATCAACCTATGTTGGATGATTTAGCTTCAAGTGGTTCGGGCTTCAAGGGATCTGGTTATGAAGATGTTAGGGGGAATATTTTAAAAAATGAAGTTGAAAGAGTAAAGGAATACCTCATAGAGTTCAAGGAGTCATGGTCTAAAACAAGATGCACAATAATGTATGATGGATGGTCCAATCAACGATCCTGCACCATTCTCAAATTCCTTATTTCTTTCCCTAAAGGAACTATGTTCCTTAAATCAGTGGATGCATATGATCAAGCAAAAGATGAACATTTAATATTTTGTCTTTTGGATGAAGTAGTTGAGGAGGTGGGGGTGCAGAATGTTGTACAGGTTATCACAGATAATGCCTGAAATTATGTTGTAGCTAGAAGGATGTTAGAGGAAAAGAATCATACCATTTGGTGGACTCCATGTGCAGCGCATTGTTTGGACCTCATGCTTGAAGATATTGGGAAAATTGAATGGGTGAAAAACACTGTGGAACAAGGTAAAAGCATAACAAGGTACATTTACAACCACACATGGGTTTTGACCCTTATGAGAAAAAATATTGGTGGAAAAGAGCTTGTCAGGTCAGCTATCACACATTTTGCAATGAATTTTCTTACGTTGCAATCCATAATTGACCAAAAATCAAACCTAATGAATATGTTCTCTTGTGATGAGTGGAATGCATCTCAGTGGAAAAAGTGTATGAGAAAGAATTTTGGAAAAGGGCAGAGGAGACAGTGGTATTTAGTGCACCTCTTGTGAAAGTCTTGAGAATGGTGGATGGTGATAAACCAGCCATGGGTTTTATTTATGAGTCCATGGATCAAGACAAGGAGGCAATAAAGGAAGCATATCAGGGTAAAAGACAAAAGTATCTTCCTTTATGGAGAATCATTGATGAAAGATGAAATAAACAACTCCATTGGCTTTTACATGCTGCAATATATTACTTGAATCCCAAGTAAGTAGTAAGTAATTTCAAATCTTTTAAGATATATTATTAAATTTTGATTGCAAATGTTTAAACTTTAGCTAATGTTTGAAACTCATTGACTCTTAAGTTTTAACTCTTTGAAAGGTACCATTACACAAAATATTTTGAATCGGATGGGAAGGTAAAATAAAGATTATACAAATGCATTGATCGCATGGTCCCTGATTCCAACAAACAAGATGAGATACACAACAAACTCTTGCATTTCAATGAGAGTATTGGTACCTTTGGCATGGCTATGGTTGTTCGAAGTAGAGCAAAAGATCCACCAGGTAAGTAATTGTAAAGTCTTTCAATTATATTATTCATGGCAAAAATTAAGTCAAACATTCAAACTCCTTTGCTAAATATTCTTTGTCTTTACATGCAGCTTATTGGTGGCAGCAATTTGGTAGTTAGTGCTCTGAATTGCAGAAATTTGCAATTCAGATATTGAGCCAGACATGCAGTACTTCTAGGTGTGAACACAACTGGAGTGTTTTTTAGTGTATACACACCAAGAAGCGAAACCATTTAGAGAAAAAATGGTTGAATGATATGGTATTTGTTCAGTATAACCATAGGTTCAGGCACAACCAATTGTTGAACAAGACCCCTGAATCCAACAACATATTCTTGGATGATGTTGATCCCTCATCAGATTGGGTTGTGGAGACTCAGCCAACAACTTTTGATAATGAAGACCTTTCCTAGATGGATTTGGATCCCCAACCACATCAAGAGAATGTGTGCACAGATGTTGCAACTATATCTTTTCCTTTTGGACCAGGGGAATCAAGCCATGCTCGGTATCCCCCTAATGAGTCTACTCATGTTGAGGATGTAGATGATGACTCTAAGTCTGAGTTTGAGTCCTCTAAGTCTGATTTTCAGTATGAAAATTCATATTATTAGATTGTGTAGTCTCTACTGTCTAGCCTAGACTCTAGAGTTATTTTTGGACTTTATAGGCCATTTAGAGCCTTTTTGATGATGTATTTTGATTCAGATATTCATATGACTATGGAGTGCACTTACTCTTAGTGTTATTTTGGTTTTATACATTGTTAATTGTTATATATATATATATATATATATATGAGAAACTTTTCAAATTTGTGTATAATGGTTTGGATTCACATGGATTCACATGGATGCACATGAATATTCTCTTGGAGGCTAATAACCTAATGTAAATTATCTTCTTGAGCCGACAAGGCTTCTAGGGTTATTAGCCAACTCATTAGGGTTTCTCTTGCTTCCCGGAGTCTTCTATTCTTGTTAGGTTCACACGTGGAGGTAAATACCTCCCACAAATACCATAGTATTAACACTCCCTCCTAGCTAGAGAGGTATTTACAGGTAATGGACTTGAGCACAAAATATACCATTTACCCGATAGCATCAATATAGTCATCCAGACTATTTCATGACTAGATCATGAGCATCACCATCATCATCAGCTGCATCATCTCTCGAAACCTTACTTCATCTGAGTAATTAGATATGATTATGGATAAGTCACTCTCACCATAGAGTGATACAAGAGGAGTAAAAGCTCTGAACTATTTTCCGTTTGGAAAATCTCTGTTCATCATTCATATAAACTGTTGATAGTCTTCAAGGAAATTAGAACAAGGATAGAACACACCTGTGTCTATTCATAGTAGTACATAACTACAATCCAATGGTTGACTACCACATCAAGTAATACATAAGTACTTGATCAGAAACGTATGGTTGTGAACAGTGAAACATATTCACGACAGTATTCCTCATCTACTGTCATATAGTCTTCATAACAAACATCTGAGAGCATCCTGCATAAAAACAATGTTATGATAAAAAATGTATTATCTGGGCCAATATTTCACTCACGTCTGTGAGATCTGAAAGAATGTCTACCACCACAGTAGTCTTCATCTGCATAGAAACAATGTTATGATAAAAACTGAATTATCTGAGCCAATCTTTCACTCACATCTATGAGATCTGAAAGAATGCCTGCCCTCAATATAGAATATCAACAATGGGCTATCTGCCCCATTCTTCTCAACCAAGGAAGAAGGATTATTTCTGATTTCTGAGCCTAGACCATTTCTCACCCTAGGCCATTCCTC
>SNQJ01S0140488.1:17653-28987 GCA_010110895.2 Picea sitchensis | reverse complement strand
GGATTAATCCAATAACAATAATAATAATAATGACATGATTAATCCACAATGGGGATTTAATCCAATAATAATAATGACATGATTAATCCACAATGGGGATTTAATCCAATAACAAAATAATAATAAGAATGCTCTTCGCAGTTGCATTATTTCAACATTGAGTAGTAGTGGTGCAAAGTGTGAGGATATTGGTGCATGGTTTGTGGACAACAGGACATCTCGTCATATGACTAGGACAAGAGAGATGTTCATAAGTATTACAGCTATCGAATCAGACATTCATGTGGATAGTGGGGTTGACACCACGCATGCAGTGGAGGGGGTTAGATGGGTTAGATATCAGTTGGAGTTGGGAGGATATCTGAAGGTGGCTAGAGTTTTACTAATACCAAAGTTGAGAACAAACTTACTCTTAGTGTCAGCTCTGGAGGATGATGTATATGTGGTTCTATTTTGTAATGGACGAGTAGTTATATATCCATTGGGATAGAGCCTAAATGCAGCTCGAGTGATTGGCATTTGAGATGGTAGGATGTACAGGTTTTTGGGACAACCTGTAGATAGAGAGTCCAGTTGGATTTCTGGCTCAGTGGTAGTGATAGAGACATCTGGGTGTGAGATTGTTAAGTTATGATCTATTATTAGGTTTCTTTTCAATTTACTAGATAAACATAGCATAGGTAGGATCACTAAGAGAAACACAATCACAAAATACACAACATTTATCCAGGGAAACCCTCATGGGGGAGAAAACCCAACAAAAACTTCCTTGATATAGATAGCCAAGACAATAAACCAAAACACTAGAGAATATCCAACACTAAGCAATGTGCCTCTCTCTTCCTTCTTTCGGCAACTAGAAACTACATCTTCCTTCAAACTTTCACACTAGATGAGTGAGTTGAGTGAATGAATAAATGAGGCACTAGCCTCTCTTATTTATACTAGTTGGATGGCGCTAGGGTGGTGTCTCTTCATTGGGTAGGGCCGACTTCTTTACTTGGTGGCTAAAACCACTTTAGTTAGCTTGGGGGTCGACTTCTTGATTAGCAGCATATGATTAGAGTTTAACCAATCCACAAAAAGGTGATTTGGTGATTTACAAAGCTCGACATGATCAATCCACAAAAGGGGATTGATCTAATTAATAATGACTCAATAATGAATAGAATACTCTTTGCAGTTACAATATTTCAACACTCCCCCTTAACAAGAAGGGTATTCGAAAACATCATCAGGAGAGAGAGAGGGCAACGACATCAAAAACATCTGGAACACTGACTGGAATATATATAAATCATCAGAAGTTTTTCTCATCGTCAATATCATCATCCACAACAAGGAGCTAGAATGGAATCATCATCACATGCATCAACATGGATTGGAATAACACTAATACATCATCATCATCAATAACATCAACAACAACATCACAGCACAAAGGCTAGAGCAACAACATCATCACAACACGAAGGCTGGATCAACAACATCATCATCATGGAGCAACAGAATGAGGTAGGTGTCACAACATTTTTTGGTACTCTGACAGTCCCTAAAGAGCTGCCCAAGAATCATAAGATTCCCTAAGATATAAAATCCTAATGGAGCTACCACATGGTACTCTAACGGTCGTCCTTACCAGACCTTCGGGATCTTCCTAGGAATCATAAGATTCCCTATGATTATAAAAATCCTAACGGAGCTACCACTACTGACCATAGCTAGCATATACATGCACAAGTACTCTAACAAACCCTCCTTATCGGACCTTCGGGATCTGTTTAGGGATGATCAGTCCCCTAGGATATAAAATCCCAACTGAGCTACCCATTGTTGGTCAGGATACCATAGTATCATCAGCATCACTCCCCCTTTCGAGGGAGGTCCTTTCAGACTATACCAAGCTTGTCTCGACAGTGCTCAAACTTTACACGAGACAGAGGCTTGGTCAACACATCTACAACCTACTCATCTGTGCTAAAATATTGGAGCTTTATGGCTCCCCTCTGCACCATGTCACGAAGGTAGTGATATTGTATTTCTATGTGCTTCGACTTATCATGGAACACATGGTTCTATGCCATATTTATGTAGCTCTAATTATCACATAGAATCACAGTTGCTTCTATCTCCAGATCAAATAAACTTGTCAACAACTTCTGAAGCCATATGGCTTCACAACATGCAAAACATGCAGCAATGTATTCCGCTTCTGTTGTGCCGAGAGCAATACTAGATTGCTTCCTACTCTTCCATGAAGTCATGGTTGACCCCAGATTGAAACAACATCCTGAAGTGCTCTTTCTGTCAAAAACACTTCCAGCCCAATCTGAATCGGTATAACCAATCAGTATGAAGTCTTGATCTCCATTGTAGCAGAGACCAAATTCGAACGTACCCTTAAAGTATCTCATCACATGTTTTGCAGCAACAAGGTGAACACATCTGGGCTCTACCAGATACTGACTCAAGGTGTTCACAGCAAAACATATATCTAGTCTGGTGTTCTTCAGATACATCAATGATCCAATGATTTGTCTATATAGTGTAGCATCAATCAATTCTGACGAAGTATCAACCAAGAGCTTCAACTTTGTTTCCATTGGTGTATTCATGGATTTACACTCCAACATATCAAACCTCTTCAATATTTCAATAGTATACTTCCCTTGGTTAAGGAAGATCTTCTCTGGGCTCTACCAAACTTTGAGACCTAGGAGACAATGCATCGAGCCTAGGTCTTTCATCTCAAATTCTACAGTGAGATTCTTCTTACAATCAGTTATGAGCTTTTCTTCTCCAGTTAAGAATAATTCATCCACATACATCAACAATATAACAGGCTCATCATTCATAACCTTGAAGTAAATGTTAGAATCTACTTTACTCTTGGTAAAGCCCAAGCTCTTCAGGAAACTGTCAATTCTTCCATACCAAGCTCTAGGATCTTGTTTCAATCCGTACAGAGCCTTCTTCAACTTGCAAACATGTGTCTTTCTATCTTCAACCTCAAACCATTGATTTTGTTCTATGTACACTTCATCTTCAATGACAACATTTAAGAAAAAAAAAATCACATCAATCTGATGTAACTTCCACTTCATCTTAGTTGCAAGGGCTATGATGGTTCTAATTGAAGTGTATCTCGCTACAAGAGAAAATGTCTCTTCATAATCAATGCCTTCCTTTTGAGAAAAGCCATGAGCTACAAACCTTTCTTTATATTTCTCAATACTTCCTTCAGCAACATGTCTTATCTTGTATAGCCATGTTTTATCTTGTCAAAACTGGTACATATATTACATCCTTCATCTTCATTGGGGTCCCTTAATCAAGTTTGTAATTGGACTCTCCCACACCTTTGATAGGGTATTGATAATCATCTCCAAGTGTAACTTTCTAGGGAAATTTCTTTTCTGTAAGGTTAGAGAGAATGTCTCTTTGACCTTTCATGTGCTTGGAAGCACCACTATCTATGAGACAAGTATCCTCACCAGGTGACATTGATCCTGAGAGGGAAGAGATTAAGACATGGTCTTCAATCTGTTCTTTAATCATCTTTGTGGGTGCCTCTTCATCTTCAACTATATGGGCATGGTGCCTTTTGTATCTCTTCTAGTTGGAAAATTCTTAGAAATATGTCCCATATTATCACAATGGTAGCATTGATAAGAGGAGAAATCTCTTTCTCTTATTTGACCTTTCTAAAACATTTGGAATCTCCTTGGAGGGTGATATTCTTTATGAGAGTTGTTGAATCTCTTTGAGGAGTGAGATTCTTTATGTTGATGAGTCTCCTTCTGGAAGTGAGACCTCTTCTTTCCTCATTTAGTATGAAAAACTAGGGCTTCATCTTCATCTTTTGATAGCACTGCTTCTCGGTTCGCTACTCTTGCTTATTCTTGAACACATTCTTCCCATAAATATAAAAGTGGAGTTTATCCTTCCTTGCACATATGGTTTGGATAAAGGCATCTCAATGTCTTGTGAGACCATTAAGAGTTATCATTATGAGTTCATCATCATCTAGGGTGTCTCCAATAGCTTCTAGTTGTTCCTTGAATTGAGAGATTCTAGAGAAATAGTCATGGATTGTTTCTCCTTTCTGCATCCTTGAACTTTTGAGTTGAGTTCTTAGATTCATCTTCTAGTTGATGTTCTTTCTGTTAGCACTAGGATTTGATCTTAGACTACTAAAGAGCAAGCCTAATACCCATCAATAGATTCCATAATTTGGTAAAATTTTTGTAGAAGTTAAGCTCAAGTGCAATAAATATTCAGGGAATTATATTTAAATATCAGCACAAAATCTCCAAGAGGTATACACCAACAAGAAAGGCTTGAATAACTTCAGATCAGTTTTTTTGAATTGTAAATAGATGCATCAGATCATAGCAGGAAATTCTGAGACACATATAACATAAATTCTCATCAAAAGGAACCTCCTAAATAATGAGAAATAAATATTTGATAGCACTTGCACCAGTAGATAACAACAAATCCTTTACTGCGACATTTGAACAAGTAATGGAGATTAATCATTCACCAATAATCCACATCAAAGCAAGATTGAATACAGAATATGGTAATAAGAAAAGAGATTGATCTTTGATTAACCAAGAGTCCTAAATATGATATATACAGTCATGGAGACTTTCCACAGTTGGTTGCAAAAATAGTATAAGTTCCCGTCTCTAGAATCACTTGAACCCCTCTCTTGACTCCTCTCACCCATTAAATAGAAAATAACATACAAAATATGCTTAGGAGGTCAAAAACCATCTCTTCCATTGGATTCTAGGCCTTGGACATAGGTGGCAACAATCAAAGAGACAAGGATCCTACAAATTGCTAATTTTCAGGAAGTTGTTGGAATTCATTAATAAATCTCAAAACAAGGCAAATATCTCAAAACTATGCAAAACATAGAGTTTGCAGCGCATTGGTGTTTAATTTTATCTCTCAAATGTCAAATTGGATCAGGCTGAATTTTGGTCAGCAAGTCAACAAGACTATCATTCTCCTCCACAAAAAAAATTAGAAAAACCCACATCGTCGTTTTATAGTTATGATAAAATCTTTAGAAGAAGTTGCTACAGGAAATGAGTTTGCAGCACTCGTGTATGCCAATTTGCAGCGCACTGGTGTTTTAATTATATCATTCAAATGCCAAACTGAGTCAGGCTGAATTTTGGTCAGCAAGTCAATGTCATTATCATTCTCCTCCACAAAAAAATTCATAAAAAACCCACATCACCATTTTAGAGTTATGATCAAATATTTAGAAGCATTTGCTATAGGAAATGAATTCGCAATGCCCCTCTCTTCCAGTTCACAGCGCCAATGATAAAACATCAAAAACCCTTCTCTCATCCTTTAAAATAGTATGAAAAACCTCATGGAGTACCTGGTAACCCCAAGCTTGATGTGGATGTCATACAAATTGAATATATATGTTTGCATGTTATCCAAGCTTCAACCTCCTCTTTTGTGAGTTCACAACATCGATTTCAAACATGGATTACACACTTCAAGGAGATTGTTAGAAGATATGATGGCATAACTCCTAAATAATGGTTAAAATATAGGCTCTGAAAACAATAAAATCCTTTTGAAAATATCCTTTAATGTAATGATGAGAAATGAGAGCAAAAGGTGCTTGGAGTACGTTGCGAACTCTCCTAGTGAGTTGGCAGCACAAAAACTTGACTTGACTTGACACTTGAGCGGATAGATAGTGACAAAGGGAAATCTTAGGTACAATATGAAGGTGTGATATGTCAAGGCCATGATAAAAAATCAAAAGTGTGACTTGTGAGGGTTTATACCTTGTCATGACAACAATCACATGACTCAAAATTTAGATCAAGACTAAACATAGCCTTATTCATTTTGGAACCAAAATTACTTTTATGAACATAACCTAAAGACTTCAAAACTTATGTTCTATGAACCCTGTGACTAAAAAATCAAAACAAAGAAGACATGTTGACCCATACAACCTTATGTGTTAACATCTATCTCCAGAAGTGATGGCATGCTCCCTATGAGTTTCCAAGAACATGCAATTCCAATGCCTTATCCATTGGGATATAGAGCCATCTGTGCAACCAACCTCTGTAACACTACCAAAATCTGCCATGTATTCAAGCAAACTGATAAACTTGGTGCAAACTAACCTCATACTGAAAATCTGATCACACTGTGCAAACTTGAAGAAAATCAAATGCTCGGGAAGCGAGCTTATTACCTATGCTACCCTACTCTATCCAGATCTCTAATTTGCTCAAGTAAATGCAAATTTCCACAAAAACCATTCAAGTAACTTCATGACTGAAATAATCCCATATGTGCCACTGATTGATTGATAATAACATAAATATAACAATAGAGTTATGAACGCCTTCAGAGAATCATACTCACCCACAAGTGCCGGTGAAATGATGAAATCTGAAATCTTCAAAAATTTTGAAAAATATGACTCCAATAAAGCTATTATTGGATCCTTAAAACCAAGATCACAATCATGATCATTCAGAAAAGATGACTGTCAATACATACATTCCCCTTTGTTGGGAAAGAGATGACCTCCTTGTTCTTTCGATATCAACTCTTGATCATCAAGAGTAACAATTTCCTCTTTAGAACAATGATCATATGATAATCGTATAGTAGGGGTTAAAACATTTTGATTGTGATCAACTATAAATATATAGTTATCTATACAACTATCCTTTACTGCATGCTCAAAAATGATTTGGAAAATGATCATAAGCATGATGTACATTCATGTCCATGAAAAAATACGAAAACAATGAAGAATTGTGTTCCAAATCTGAATCATACTTACACTCTTCTTGTTGTTCCTGTGCATGTAGATCTTCAGGGTAAGCCTGATCTTGAATCCTTTTGAAAACTCCAATGTTCTCCTCGACTTCTTCATCATCCTCAAACAACTATCTTAATGACGAAGATTTCCTTTCTCTCAGGAAAAGGACAAGATCAGGATGTTGAGCTGCTATGTAATAAAATAGTTGTAGTTTCTGAAGGTCGGATGTCCAATGGCATGTTATGATAAAAATTTTGAAACCTCTTGTTGAAGATATCAAGAGCTTCATCTTTTCTTCTCCTCAAAGTACAAAAATTGGTTAAGTGTTGATCAAAAGACTTGTTCTCTCCCCGGTATCTTAAAAATGCATTATATAACTCAAACCATGAACCAATGGAATTAGCTCCCAAACTCTTAAACCACAAAGCAACATCCCCAAACAAGGATTTGGATAATAACCTCATGGTAACATCTTCATATACTATATCAAATTGATTGACAAAGTTCTCAAAGGCTCCCAAATGCTTCTCGGCAGTGATATGATCTTCTCCAGAAAAATGAGGAAGATACTCAAAGAAATTAAGAGGGTAAGGATGAAGGTGAGATGGAAGCCTTAAAGGTTTAAACATTTTATCTATGATTCTAGTCTGAATATCAGTGGGATGAAAATGAGGTTTAATAAGTTGATTTCAAGGTATAAAAAAAACTTTAGGAGGTAAATCAGCCTCATGATTCCCATGACTATAAGGTTGCTCAATTTCAGGAGGGATTGAGATATGAACTTCATCTTTCTCAATAGGCTGAGATGAAGAGACATGAGAAACATCTACAACATAGGAAGAATGGAGACCTTATTCTTCCAAATAGGGATATACAAATGAATGTTGATGATCATCAGAGTAAACAAAGCAAATGAATGTTGGTGATCATCAGAGTAAACAAAGAAAAAGAATAATCCTTCTTATAGGTAAAGGGAAAGACAAGAATTAACTGATGAAAAAGACCAAAAGTTCATGGAGAAAACTAATGAACCAAAACCTGGATTTTCCCTTACGTATTTTCATCTTTCTGTCATTGTGATCCTTCCTCCAGTTGATTCTTTGATTGTGGAGTCGCCAAGAAGATTATTACAGACAGATTTTGTGTCCTCTCTTGTCTACCATCAATATCTTGATCTATGTCATTCTCCCAAAATATTTCTTCACTCTCATTCCCATTGCACCAAAAATGTTAGCAATAAGATATTCTCTTAGAATACTAAAGAGCAAGCCTAATAGCCATCAATAGATTCCATAATTTGGTAAAAAAATTGTAGAATTTAAGCTCAAGTGCAACAAATATTCAGGGAATTATATTTAAATATCATCACAAAATCTCCACAAGGTATAAACCGCCAGCGCGGCTTGAATAACTTCAGATCAGTTTTTTTGAATCGTAAATGAAAGATGGAAGACTAAATAAACATGCAATATATGCATTAGATCACAACAAGAAATTCTGAGACACATATAAAAATTATTATCAAAAGGAACCTCCTAAATAATAAGAAATAAAGCTTGGATAGCACTTGCACTAGTAGATAACAGAAAATCCTTTATTGCAACATTTGAACAAGTAATGGAGATGAATCATTCACCAATAATCCACATCAAATCAAGATTGAATACATAATATGGTAATAAGAAAAGAGATTGATATTTGATTAACCAAGAGTCTTAAATCTGATATATATAGTCATGGAGACTTTACACAGTTCACTGCAAAAATAGTATAAGTTCCCCCATCTAGAATCACTTGAACCCCTCTCTTAATTCCTCTCACCCATTAAATAGAAAAATAACATACAAAAATATGATTAGAGGTCGCAAATCATCTCTTCCATTGTGGATTCTAGGCCTTGGATATAGTTGGCAACAGTCAAAGAGACAAGGACCCAACAAATTGCTAATTTTCGTGAAGTTGTTGGAATTCATTAATAAGATTGTTGACAACTCACTGCATGAGGTTTTAATGGAGCTAAATCTTAGGGGTACATAAAATATTTAGCATCTAACTGATCTCCTGAGAAGTCATTTGTGTTGATGAATGCATCTATGTGAGACATTCTCCCATCTTTACAAACTTGTGAGGTGTGGATCATTGCATCTATGTGAAGCCTTTCTCTCAGCCTACAAACCCCGAGAAACTCTAAGAGTATAATGCCAGCTCCCACCTGAGATAGAGCTGGAACATGGAGATGACATCCTCCATTCAGAGTTGAGAAGAACTCCATATTATCCAATGCTTAAAGGTGATTTGTTGAGTTAGGATCGCATGGTCAGAAAGCACAAGGTGAACATGTGAAATCCCAAAGTTGGGTGCATCGCCATGAGAAATTTAAATGAAGATGATGTATTAGCCTCTTTCCTGAGCAGCAGAGTTGACGAGAAGACTCCAAATGATCCTCCTAGTGTGGTAGTGAGAAAGAATATCTATAGAGCGGCACGTACTGTGGACAAGAAAGGTGAACATGTGAAGATCTAGTTCCTATGGGTGTTGAATCAGAACTATGACATCCCTATGGATGTGCCCCAGTGGATGAGCACTAGTGGGTGTATCAGATCCTTTGCTATATATTGTTCAAGAGTCAAACCTACCTGTAACCCTAATTGTTATGTAAAGGGTATAGGTCAGCCCTACCTTAATGTCTCTAATAATAAATGCAAAAGATAATTATTATTGTTAATATTAATTATAATAATAATAATAATAATAAATATAAAGTGACTTAGAGAGGTCAGCCTTGTTGAGCCAATAGACGTCTTTGTTGGTTGGACAAGTCTAATATAAGTAAGAGATGATTCCCCATTGTGGAATCATATCTTCCTTGTGTGTTTGGAAATTTCAGCAAATACATCTACTTGGGAAAAGGTGTGCACCTCTCTTAGGCGCTAGCCTTCTAGGGCTTAAGCACCCTCTTGTGTGCTAGGTCATTCTTGGTGGTGAAAGGTATTTCTCTTGAAGAATATAGCAAAGGATTTGGCTGGGTTTTCTTCCCTTGTTGAGAAGGGTTTCCCAAGATATTTCTTGTGTTCTTGTGCATGGTGTTTCTTCTTGTGATCTTGGTTGTTGCAACATTCTTGTTTATGGTTAAGACATGATAAAATGAAATGAACTACATGCTTAACCTAATGCTTATGAAAATTCAACATGTTATCAAAGCATAGGTCTTGAAGATCCCATTACGCAAGCATTTTCCATCTCCTTCTCTCACTCATTTGCAGAAATCATACGACCCTCCTAGGGTTTCCAGAAAATCCGTACAGCCTCCTTTTTTGAGAGCTTTCACCACTCAAAACTTGAATTCTTGGGCTGAAAAAGAAATAGAAGGGTACGAACTCCTTCAGCGTACCTCCAGCAAGTCTTAGATATAAATTTTGGGCATTTCAAAATTTTGACCCTAAGGGTTTCTAGGGTTTCGACAAAATTCTACAAAAAAATCTGAAGCATATTTCTGAAAAAATTTTAAAGAAGCTCCACAGTTTACCAGGGCTATCATATTTATTAAAGGCTTATTTTTGGTAGTCATAAGCCCAACAAAACCTTAAAGTGCTAGCCTAGCCTAGCCGTTAGGTTTTCTAGCCTAGTTGACAAGGGTTTGTGAAGATGAGAAAATTCATGATGGGAAGTAAGCTCAGTACAAAACTCCAAAGAAATGAAGACCTCAACGTCTCAGCACTCTCAGGTATGGTTCCTATCAATGAAAATACTTAGCTAATTGACAGTGGTGCCTCCAAGAACATGACCGGTATTAGAAATCATCTAACACACTTTGTTGAGAAAGAGACACATCTACATGTTGTCCTTGGAGATGATGCCAGATATAATGTGAGAGGAGTTGGAACTTCTACTTTCCAACTAGATTCAGATATGCAGCTTAAACAAGAAGAAGTTCTATATGTACCTGGAATGAAGAGAAATATTGTCTCTATTTCGGCTCTTGAAGACAAAGGTTACAAAATTACTTTCTCATAAGGAAGAGTTCTTGCATGGCACAAAGACTCTCATATTAGCTCTTCCAAAGTGATTGGTGTCAGATAAAATAGCTTGTACAAGTTGACCATCCAACCAATTCAAGCCTTATTACATGACGCTGTCAGCTTGAGTGAGTTATGGCATAGAAGATTTGCTCACATTCATTGTAGAGCTCTTCCGGCTCTAGGGAAAATGGTAACAGGTCTACCAGAGATCCAAATCCAGCATAAAGGTGTTTGCAAAGGTTGTGCCCTTGGAAAAAATGTTAAAGGATCATTTCCCAGCAGTGACAACATATCCAAGGAAATCTTGGACTTGATACATTCAGATGTATGTGGGCCAATGATTATTGCATCCTTAAATGGGTACTTGTACTATGTACTCTTCATAAATGATCACTCCAAGAAAACTTGGATTTACTTTTTGAAGAACAAGGATGGAGTCCTTGCCAATTTCCAAGACTTCAAAGCTAGGGTTGAAAATCTGACCCG
>SNQJ01S0140488.1:2585-14128 GCA_010110895.2 Picea sitchensis | reverse complement strand
ATTTGTTGCAGACAAGTGTTTACAACAGCCTTATCTTTGTGCTAAGAGTTTTGGTTCTTCATCTTGAGTTTATCTAGTCAATGCTAGTCTTTCTCTTGCATTTTCTACTTGATCTTGAGCACATATTGAACAGCTTATAGTATATTTTTCTTTCTGATATATAATGTCATCTATTGCTGCCAATTAGGGACAGCAAGATTAACTTGTTGATCCAACTAACATATATTGTTGCGAGGTGTATTTTCTTGTGTCTCGGGCATGTATAATCATCCGAAAAAACACTATACGTGTGGGGCAGCCATTACTTGATTTACAAGGCATCTCTCCCTACCCTTCATTCCATTTAGACTTGACATATAGGGGCTTCATTTCCACTTCCCTCCACTCCATCTCAATCCCCCTAGGGTCACTGGGATCGCCTCCCTAGAGTGACTTAGTCACCCTTGAAGTGTGAGACCTACATTGAGGTGACATTGGGTGTAGGATTCCCAAGCTGTATCACTTGTTTCATGGTTGGGTCAAGTTTTTCCCAACCTACAACTTGCGCTATAATAGGTTCCAAGGCCATTGTTTTCTTACCTTCCTTTTTGAAAGAAGGGAACTTCTATTCTATTGATGTTGAGAGTTTGTCAAGGGGTCATATGGAAGGATGGAATGCAAGCATTGATGTCCTTTCTACTCATTTTATTTCTACACATATCAATCTTAAAGGTAAAGCAAGGGATCTAGGAAAACTTTTCAAGTTTGTTAATATATATGGACCCTATGGGGATAGAAAGCCATTCTTAGATATGATTAAGAAAAAAGAATTTATGAAAGGTGATAATATCATAGTAGGGAAAGACCTAAACTTATTAAATTCCAAGGGCAAATTATTTCTCTCACCTTTTCAAGGATATTAATATAATCGATGTGGAGCCTATGAAATTAGTTCTCACTTGGAGAAACTCTAGAAGAGGTAGAGTTGGTCTTTCTAAATGATTAGACAACTTCATTATAGCAAGGAAGATTTTGGAGGAAAGAGAAAGATATAAATCAAGGGTTGAAAATAGAGATTATGTTAACATCTCCCTATCCTCATACAAATGGAGAAGGACCAAAAGCCTTCTACCCCTTTCAAGTTTAATCATGCTTGGTGAGGTGAAGAAATTTTTTAAATGCTAATGACCAAAAATTGGAAATTGCTTGACGACTCCACTGGGGATTCTACTATGCAACAATTCGCTAGTAACCTTAAATAGGTAAAGAAGCTAGAAGTAGCACATGCTAGGGAGAAGAAAAGAGAAAATCAAAAGGAATTAAAGGAGGCAAAATCAAATAATAATTTGTTTGAAAATGACTCCAAGTTTTTATTGATGGATTATCTTTCCTTAAATCTCTTGAAGACAAAAAAAGGTTCTACTAGACAATGAAGAAATTGAATGGAGGCTTAAGAGCAAAGACACTTGGTTGGTCGAAGGGGATTACAATACAACGTTCTTTCACAATTATGCTAATCACAAAAAAAAATGTTAATGCCATTTGGGAAATTGAGTTAGTTGATGGTCCCTGAGAAAAAACCTTCAAAAACATTACAAGGTTTTGGCAAGTTCCACTTTCAAAATTTGTCCAAAGATCTTGATTCAACTACTATAGCAAATTTAATGAAGGTGGTTAGGATTTTCCCTAGAATTTTTTATCAAAGGATGAATGAAAATCTAGTAGAAAAACTGGCAAGCGAAGAGCTAAAAGTTGTCCTCCATTCTTTCAAGAAAGCAAAGAGCCTAGGCCCCAATGGTTGGACAACTAAATTTTATCTAGGTTTTTATGAATTGCTAGGAGCACAAATTAGGGCAATTGAAGAATCTAGATTCTTAGGGAAAGTCCTAGGTGCTCTAAATTCAACTTTCATTCCCCTCATTCCGAAATAGAATGATCCATGTTCTTTTGAAGACTCCAGGCCCATCTCATTATGCAATCTTATTTATAAAATTATTTCAAAAGTTATTGCTAACATAATGAAAGGGTTGTTGTCTAGGAGTATTTCACAAGAACAATTTGGGTTTTTCAATAGGCAAATTCATGATGAAATGGGAATGGTTCAAGAAGGCTTGCACGCCATTAAGCTTGATAAAGTGCCTACAATGGTTATAAAGATAGATCTAGCAAAGACTAGTGACAAGATCAACTAGTTATATATCAAGCTAGCGTTTTTGCAAATGGGAATGAACCTTCAAATAATAAATCCAATCATGCATTATGGGCCCTCAACATCTTTTGTTGTTCTAATTAATGGTTATCCTTCTTGGTTTTCAATACCTCTAAGGGCCTCAACCAAGGCTATCCCTTGTCACCCTTTCTATTTTCATTGGTCACAGAAGGTAAGCAGGTTGATAATCGAGGCTAAAAAAGAAGGATCCATCGAAGGTATAAGAGTCACATGTTCTATATTCATTTCTTGTTTTTTTATGACAAATTGCTTTTTGGTCAAGGTTTTGTAAAGGAAATGAAACATTATAAAGACATTTTGGGCACCCATTATGGAGAAACAAGAATGGAAGTAAATTTGAACAAATCTTGCATACCTTTTAATGAGTTGGGGGATGCACTGGAAAATGATAGATTTCTCAAGTCTTTTCTATGTCTTCAAGACCTATAGAGAAAGGTATAAAGTACATGGGCTTAAACTTCACAAACCCAATGATTATAAATATGAACAATGATTGTGGTTGTTTAAAAAGATTGAAGCTAGAATATATTGTTGGTACAATAGATGGTTGTCAAGAGGTGGTAGATTGGTCTTGGTAAAACCTATGTTGAAAACCAATCTTGTATATTGGTCAATCCATAGGTGACATTCCTAAAGGAATGTTGGATAAGATAATAAAAAGATGTTTTAGTTTCCTATGGACAAAAAAGAATGAAAATGAAGGTATTCATCTAGTCAACTAGTCAAAATTAGCAAAATCCAAAAGGGACTAGGGGATGGGGGTTGAAAAACATATTTGTCTTCAATTGAGATATGACTACAAAGAGTTTATGGAGATTGTTCTTCAAAGAAGGATTATGGGATAAAGTGATGAAGTCCAAATACCTAAGAGTTCAATGGGTTGACGAGTGGAACAAAATGGAGAGAAAATCAATTAAGGGGGCTTCAATAGTATGGAAAGGATTGGTCAATGCATTTTCAATCATAGGAATATGGGTAGCTTGGAAGATCGGAAGACAAGATAAGCTAAGATCCTTGGATTGGGTGCAACTACAATTTTAGAATGTCCAATTCTTTTATAGATGAACTTCATGCTAAAGGTCTGACAAGGCTAGTAGATGTTCTTAGTCTAGTGGGCCTAGTCAGTGCCAAGGCTAAAGATCAATGCGAGATTTGAATTTACAAGGTGTTTTGGCTGTAAAATGGTCTCAATGCATTGCCATTTTAAAGCATAAAGAGTGTTGTGGTATCGAGAAGATGAGTTGAAATGGTCCAAAAATAAAGCATCTAGAAGCCTTATAACAAAACCATTATATGAAGTCAAGATTGAAAAATAAATTAATAGGGAAAAGGTTTGGTGGTGAAAGTTGGTATGGAAGTTAGAAAGTCCACCAACAAACTAGATTTCATGTGGTTAGCTTTATCTAATAAGATTTTTACATCGGTTAGTGGTTAAAAAAGAAATTGGAATGGGCCAAGCATATGTGTACTTTGTAAAAAAGATAATGAAACAATCGATCATTCTTTTGTCTTCTGTCCTTTCTCAAAGTCTATTTGGAAATAATCACATAATGGAGTTGGCTAAACATTCTACCTTTTGGGTTATTTGGCCGAAATCCGACAATGTAAATCTGGACAAAATCGTTTTTTTTGTTGTAAAATTGCATTTCTTAATGCATAAATGGATTCAACGTGCTAAAAAACCCTTGGGGCACTCCGATTATACAAACTTAACCACTCAAATCTGCAGATCCAACCATTCCTCACTGGATTTCGGGCAAAATCAAACAGAAAATGTTACCGAAAATAGACAAAAGGTATAACATTTAGACTATGTTGTCACATAATTAGTCAATGGAATCTTCTCATGGGATAAAGGATCTTTGTTGGGATGTTTTTGGTAGTCATGTAATGGATCACTACAATGGTACATTAAGGCATTCCCATGTCTAATTAAATCAATTTGGTTCACAAGATATATGTCCTTCTATGGAAAAGGAAAACAAACTTCAGGAGACCAAACACATTCACACACAAAAGAAACTCTACCCCATGTCAAGGTTTGAACTTGGAGTGTTTACATGGCGACAACCTATTATCACCCAATATAGCACTTGTGCAAAGCCTTCACAAGATGCTTGACAAGTGTAACATATGGAAGTAATTGCCATTGTCACCTAAGCAATTACTTCCCTCGTTTTAGTGAAGAATTGAGATCCAACACAAGGGAGGCTTCCCTAGCAACCTCAAAGGATTCTATAGCAAGTTGAGACAAGCCTATGACCCCTTATAATGGTTACTTTATTGTACCACCAAGTCAAGGTCCTCAAGGCAAAGTCAAGGTGGCTTAAGCAAGGTAAATTAAGTGTGCATACATGAGAGGTGTTTCTAGGACAATCAATGATAACTATCAAGCTAAAAGAGTAAAGTAGATGCCCTAAAACACTAGCTATCAAAAGAAAATGTTGTAATAAAACTTGAAATAAAGATGATATACTTTAGCATATAACAAGTTCATAACAACAAAACAATCCTAAAATTAATAAGAATGCAATAAAGGAGATGTTAAATACAAGCTAAAGAATAACAAACCATTAAATAATGATTGTTGAAATGAAATATCATGAAAATACTTTAAATGAGTGCAAGAAGATAAACCCTAATGGCTGAAAAATGCAATGATGCAGCAATAAATGGTGTTAGAGATGATTCTATGCTAAAAATGAAAGATGTTAGGCTAAGGATGATGAACCAATGGAGATGGAATGCAATTAGTCCTAGAACTAACACAAGATGTTGAGAGAGAGAGAGAATAAAACTAGGGTTTAAATCACTTGCAAAGGGGAAAAGACTAGTGTCATCTAAGTCCTTGGGCATATGGAGTCAATGCATGCAACATCTATGAAGATTTAAAGCAAGAGAAAACTTAGGAGTCAAGCCCTAAGGGAGTATAATCACAAACCCTAGGTCTAGATTCCTTAGGAAAAAAATTTAGGTGAGTACTATCACAAACCCTAAATGTCATCTTATGTCTTCTAAGGCTTCCAACAAGAGATCAAGTGGATCCTAGGTCAAAGCCCTAGAGGAGTACAATCACAAGTTCTAGAATTTAACCAACAAGGTAAGGTTAGGGGAGTACAATCACAAGCCCTAAATTTAACCTTATATGCTTCAACAAACTCAAGATGAATGAAGACAAGCGAAGGGAGCACAATCGCAAGCCTTCCAAGGGTTCCAAAACAAAACATATCCAAGGAGAGCAAGATAGCATGCAACTTATCAACAATTTGATAAAGCATCTACTTAAAACACCATGAACAAACCACCAATACTTTGAAGGAACACTTACTAGCCAAGTCGTTGAGCATGAAAAAACCCTAGAATATGAATCATCCACAAAAACATGAAGAAACATCCACAAGATCACTCTCCAAGAGGTGCACATAAGTACTCCATGATGAGAAAGAAGTAAAAGAAGACAAGAGAAGTGATTCTCCATAAGTGTGTGTTATGATTTACAAATGAGAGAAGCACTAGCCTTTTATATGAGAAAAGGCTAGTGCTTTACCTCTCAAAAGCCCCTAAAAAACATAATGTCCATGATACAAGGTGGATAGCTCTAGGTCGACTAGCAAAATAGCCTACAACATGAAAATATAATGTTAAAACACCAAAACGTCTCCTCAAAAGGTCACACATGTGTGTGTGTGAGTCTCCAAGTGAGGTGACATCATCCTCCAAGGGGTACATAGACCTCCAAAGGCCACATCTCTCCTTAAAAGGTGTGAAGCATCACAAGGGAAACATCTCCTCATATGAATGTCAACTTATTATCACCAATGGTGCGTCGGCCCAAACAAACATCAAACCATCATCATGCATGATGTCATCATCAACATGTGTAATGTCAAAGGGCTAGGGTGTGATGTCATGAGGGAAGAAAGTCCAACAACCTCTCCAAAGAGGTGTACTATCCTCATCAATAATCACGTAATCAATCTCAAGCTCAAATCCTCAAAGGGCACAACATCCATGGTGAGGGGCTTCCTGCCCAATAATGACCCATCTGGCTATATTTGCAACACCCAAGCCCATATGTCCAATGTCCAAGGTCCAACAAGCATTGGAAGGTGCCTAGAGGGAGGCCAAGTCATCAAGGGACCCAACACTCATCATCAAATGTTCAACGTCCTCTGTATAGTGCACAACGTCCAAGGTACAAGCATGAAAATGTCCTCCAAAGGACCATGTCAAGGATGCATCATCAAACAAGGCTCATAGAATCAAGTGAGAACAATAAATAAAATATACAATAGTCATCAGAATCATACAAAGTAAGCCATAACTTAATACAAAAGCCACGTAAATAATTCACTCAAGTATCTTTTTCAAACTTCACACTAGCTCAAGACCTTATGCAATTTGCCAAGTTTAGGTATGGAAGGACCATCATAAAACCCTTATTAGGTGTGTCAGTACCCAGAGGAGTAGTTCCCGAGAAACCCATTAAAGTGAATGAGGTGTGTGGGGTTTACTCCATGGTCATGGTGTCATTGGCATACAAGGACACATGTGGGTTCGTCTCCATGAGCACCTTTGTAAAGGGGATGCTTAGTGCTTGAATTACCCTTTCCTCGACAATATGAGTATTCCAAACCCCTTCTTGCCTTTTGATATCCTTTTATTGCTTAGCAAGTCCCCTTTTCAGGTAAATGTTTTTATTATTTTCTTACTGGGATTAAGTCCTTTTAATTTGATATGTACTCAATGCATTAAGACTACGAGCGATTGCCTCATAGCGAGGGGGTAGAGCTCAAGCTAACCTTTGGCTTTTGATTTGGTCATTTGTATCTTATTATTTCTTCTTTCTTTTATAGCATGTTTTTTTTTTTCTTTTTATCAACTACATCAACCTTGACATTCTAGCCCTTCTTCTCATATAGAAGGATGAAGGCACATGACCTTTTCAATGTACATGTAACAACCATTTCCATAAGGTAAGACAACGGAAGGAACATAGATGGAAAGTGTTACGTATGAAAAGGAACAACATGTTACCCTCCAGGCCTTGTAATAGTACCATTGTTCCCCAAGAGTGACAACACTGGACTAGAACACAAATGATGGCCACCAAGGTGAAACAAGGCAACAAGCATAATTTCCAAGCAATCATGATCCATCCATTATCTAACTTCAACCCATGATCCTCACCTAAGTGCCTAATGCATTAAATGTAACACTTTATATGAAACAATGACTAATGTACCTCGTGTGTTGGACCACCATCATCAGAACCATGTTGATCAAGTGGATGAGTTAAGCAATGATGAGGGGGGGTGCATCTGAGGGGTTGTTGTCTGTGGAGAATGTTGACCATCATCATCATCGGGATCATTGTCTTCAATGTGAACCATGAGACATGATCTCCTCCAGTTACCTCTAGGTGACGGGGTGACATAGCCCATCTCAACCAATAAGCCACTTGGAGTTGTTTAAGTGGCAACATCTCCTCCCAACCACTAAGCCACCCACATTGTATAGGAGGCAAAACACCATCCCAACCACTAAACCCATGGTACCTCATAACTATTTGGATATATCACATATGATATATTTAACAATCTCCACAACTTTGAAACCATGTTTAAATATATGTATTCAATATTATACTAGTTTCTACATGTTCAAAATTTAGTCTCCTCTCCATATTAAATTTAAACTCATTTTTACGTGCATGTAATCATCTCTATTGTCTTAGGGTATTCACAATTATTGCCTCTCACAATATTCCTATTGATATACCCGCACTTTGTCCAAACTCCCCATTTAATTGTGTATTTGATATTATACTAGCTTCTACAAGTTTAAAATTTAGTCCTCTCATTTCTCCGTATTAAATTTAAACTCATTTTTACATGTATGGGATCATCTCTATTATCATAGCTTCTCTGCAATTATAACCTATCACAATCTTGCTATTGATATACCTACACAATGCCCAAACTCCCCATTCAAACTTATTTTTTGTGTACAAGATCATCTCTATTCTCATAGCTTCTCAATTATCACCTCTTGCAATATTCCTGCCCAAGCTCACCATTCTTTGGATTTTACAAGCAACAAAACATAAAAAGTTCTAGATTTAATCTAGCAACCCAATCTTGGAACCTGAACCTTAACTCGGACTTCTAAATTTAATTTAATGTCATCCTCTTAGATCTTGAGTCTTGGACTCAAAACTTGAAATTTAATCTAACGCCAGCCTCTTAGATCTCGAGTCTTGACTCACATCCTTAATTGTGAAATTCCTCTTAAGCTTGTCTTTCTCTACCCAACCCGATTTCTAAACTAGCTGATTTCTAGACTAGTTCCTTTAATGTGAACGATAAGCTGGGGTGTCCTAAAAAGCGATGGGCCTGTTAAGAATCCATTTTGTTCGTTGTTTTTGGCTTCAAATTGCATTATTAAGACGCCTAGTGCGCCTAGTCCTTTGGTCCAAAACAGTATTCATCCTGTACCACCTATTGATGCCCATTTCTCTAACAGTGCGGGAAATCAAATTTTTCTGCCTCGCTGCACTTCATAGCCAAAACTCTTGCCTCAATGCACTCCAAAGGGACTTGCGAAACACTCTTAGAACGAATTTGGATACGTGTAACAACAAATTACACATCAGAAGACAATACCTGTGACAGTCTAGGAGCTTTTTTTCTTCTGAACTAATTTTTTGTTATGTACCCACTGTTCACAGATAGCTATGGCAACAGCTTTGTTAGCAAGAATGTTTTATATGTAAATCATGATAATACCATATACTATATAGTAAATGAGAGTCAAGAGGATAAGATCAGACTCTAGAAAGGCATATAGACTTCTGGGGTATTTGATGAACTAGTTTTCCTTAATATTATGTCCAATATGGAAGCCTCAAACAAAACTAATAATCCAGCCAATGCTTTTTTTGTATCGAAATTTCTTCATAGCAATAATATAAAGGTGAATCTTTATAAATAAATAAAATGAATTTAGCAAGCTTGAAGGTGTCCACAGCCATCTTGTATTTCTTCCACTTCAAATTCCTCCGTTAGAATTCACAATAATAAAATAATGGAAGAGTTCTGTCACGTCATATAAATTTGCAAGGACGAAGGTGAAAAATATTGAATAAACAGAACCAGCTTTTATGCAGCAGGAGGTTTGCCCTGGTTTTTCTGATGATCCCTCCAAGTACTTCATAAACCCAAGATTTTGATGGATCTATATAAGTTGCAACCTTCCAAAGAAGGATAATCCTTTTAACCATCTCAGCAAATACAAAGAATTGTTGAACCTGTCTCAGCATGTTCAATTTTTGCTCTTCTAATAGGCACAATTTCACCTACTAAATTCATCCCTAACAATGTTGGATTCCCATGCATCAATTAATGGTCCATTGCTCACTCTCAAGGTTTGCGCTTAATAAACCAAGATTCAGATGGATCTATACTAATTGCGACCTTCCAAAGGCAATGAATCCTTGAAAATATCTCACCAAATTCAAATGGTGCTTTACTAATAGGCACAATTTCACCTAGTTCCTTCTGACTTGATCCCAAAGAATGTTGGATTACTGATTGATGATTCATTGCTCCTCTCACTTCCCCACGAAGCACTACAGTGGACCTTACAAATCAAACATGCATTATGATATACAACTTGGCTGAAATATATTTATATAAAAAAAAAACACTAATATTTATTTTTTTTGTAAGTTGGGAGAATATATTAGATCCTGTTAAAAAGCAAAAGTTACAGATGTCGGAATATCGCGAGAGGCCGTGGCAGCATCGCCCTGGTGGGAAACCAATGCTGCCACATGGCTGTTAAGTTTCCAAATGTCCATGCAGAAATCAAAAACTGTGCTAGTCCTAGAGCTAGGATGCCACGCAGGGCGAGAACCCTGTAAACTAAACTGTCCGGAGACAAAAAAAAACTTGAGAAACCTGAGAAAGTTGGAATTATCCGGAGCTGAGGTCGGGCCTCCATTCTTTCCTTTGATCCTGCACATTATCCTTGCCTAGAGTCCCTGTGTCCGAGATAGTTTGTCGGAGATCCCTAAGAAGAGACTCCAGAAGCTCCTCACGACGATTCCGGTCGTCTTCCCTGTTCTGCAACTCTTGGATGGCACGCTTGACGTCCATAATTGAGCTTTTGATGAAATCCAGTGAGTTCTTCACAATCTTCAACCTACCGCACCGGGAACAAGCAATTGGGGGTGGAGGAGGTGGTGGAATATCAGAGGACGAAGAGGGGGAGGCGAGAGAGGGGAGAGGGGAGGACGAAGAAGAGAGAGGAGCGGTCGAGCTGGGGGGAACAGAGGGTGGAGGTGGGCCAGGTGGAGGCTGGTGGGGGGGTGGCGGCTCTGGGCTGAGCTTTGAGGCGAAGCCGAGGGAATTGCCAAAGCTATCGAACCACTCGACTCTGCAAGCATACGGAGAGGACAAGGGAGGTAAATCTGGTGTGGTGGCTCGTTCAGGAGGGTGTTCTGGACAGGGGGTGTGAATAGGGTCATGGGGTAGCTCTGGAGTGGAGGCGCGAGCAGGGTCCTAAGGCAGGCTCTCAAGAGCTTGCTTGCCATGGCCCCTCGAGCCTCAGACTCTCATTGCATACCAGGCCGCCCCCTGCTTAGACTTACCCCGTAGGCGAGGAATCGGGAGAGAACCAAAGAACCAGAGATGTAGCTCGAAGCAATGGTGGAGCGTAGGAAAGAGCTCGAACCAGAACCAAAGAAAAATGCAAATTGATGGATGAGTGTGAGGCGCAGGAGGCCGAGAGCGCAAATGATGGTGGAGCGAAGGAGAAAGCTTGAACCAGAGCCAAAGAAAAATGCAAACTGGAGTATGAGTGCGAGACGTGTGAGGCAGAGAGCAGAAATGAGCCATGGATTTCCCTGTCTCAAGCCAAAAACCATTGAACCGAGCCAGATGATGGGACTAGGCATGCATCCAACCCATCGCATTTACTGTCCCTGCGAGTCGGAGCTCCATGGCCTTAAACTGATCTGAGTGCAAATGAATGTGGGGGTGCGTCGAACGAGGTTTTAAATGCATGGATTAAAGGCTGAGGTGAGTGTGGGCTGTGTTGGCGTGGGTTGTGGCCAGGTGTCCGCACAGCTGTCCATCCACTCGTCGGTCCCGATGACACCCCATCTGGGGCAAAAAAAAAAACACTAATATTTGAAACAAAACAGCTTTATATTTTAAGGAAATTTCAAATCCAGCTGTGACTAGCAAATTCAAATCGTGTTCTTCTAATAGGCACAATTTCACCTGGTTCCTTCTGATTTGATCCCTAAGAAAGTTGGATTACTGGTCCA
>SNQJ01S0140487.1:0-25039 GCA_010110895.2 Picea sitchensis | reverse complement strand
TGTAGAATATTTGATTTATAAATAGCCAATATGAGGTCAAAGACCTGATTTTAGAGAAACTCTATTTGTGCCCAAATTTTGGATCGACACAAAGCTCTAATACCACTGTGGTGAACCAAACCAATTCACTAGGAAAATACCCAATGTAGATAGGACAACAGGTTACAATCCATAAAGGATATTATATTAAATAATGTATATGAATATAAGATGATGAGATACAATAAGAATGAGGGCCTTATATATCCACGCAAGGGTTCCCTTCCATGAAGAGACGTGACCTTTCATTGGGAAGGTGTCTCTTCATTAATTATTCATTAACTATTATAATGTATTTATATTTATTATTATATATTATGTTCATAACATTCTTCAATGCCATATGCAGGTTTTAACTTATCAACATCTCTCAACAATGACAACTCTGATACCAGTTGTTGGGAGTAGAGTTGGTCGTTAGATCCAAAAACCCCACCTGATGGAAATCCGTTATCATCCCAGTTAAAAAAAATTCGAGAGATTATTAAACCATGTCATGAAACTCACAAGTAGCAATGAACATTATACCAACATGCTTAACCTTATAAATGCAAATTCCATATTTGTAAATCGAAGATTGAAGTAATAAAAAAAAATTGCATTATACTATGAACCATGATGTGTTGAATAATGTGACTTGCATTATGAGTTCATCTAAGAATTGTTTTTTGTTCTGTTGACTAACATGGTTTATGTTATGTGTTAACAAACTAGTTAATTGTTGTTGATTTGAAATCGTATTCATAAATTAACATAGGCTCACATGACATGTTAAAGTAATATTTTTTTTTCACAACAAACTCTTTAATATTTGATTTTGCAAAATTTGGTTCAAAGGAAAATTTCCTTTTTCCTTTTATTTCATGTTCACATTTTATTCAAAACAAAATTTCAATTAGTTTCATAGTTAACATTTTTTTTAACAACAAAAGCACTAACACTCTATATCTTTGTGTGCCGAAGAAACGAGCTAAATTAAGAGACGGTGTAATCGTTTATTGTAGATGATCATTGCACATCAATTTATGAATCAAAAATATTTCACGATGTACTTAAATGGAAGGACCCGTTAAACTATAAATGAACAATAATTTATGAATAAAAATATTTCACGATCTACTTAATGGAAGGACTTGTAAAATACGAGTAGGACTTTGTGTTATCTTGTAAATTTAGTTGATCAATTAGTATATTGACATAGAAATTATTTATAACTATCATAAATTAATAATTCTATTTCATTTCTAACAAAATCCAATTATAAACCTATGATATGCCATATTTATATAGTTTTATAATAAAATAATTATTTTTTATTCATTAAAATAAGTTAGAAAGAGTTTTGAGGAATGAAAACTCATAATAGTTTAAGAAATGTGGAAAAAGATTGAATTTTTTTCCTAAACAATTTTATTCAATATGAATGTTGAAATTTTTTATCTATGTCCTCTTCTTTATAATTAATATTAAATATTTTTTTAAATGTTTAAAATTAATATTATTTATCTATATCGATATATTGAATTAAAGTTAAAAAAAAAACTATTTACTTTTTATTTAAAATTTATGATATTATAAATTAATTAATTAATAAAATATAATAAAAAAGAAATTATAAAAAATTAAACATATTATTATTTGTTCGATATTCAACATTGGCTAAAAAACAAAGCCACTTCCCTATAGTCCATCTTTTAATCGCATATGTTCAGTAATTTGAGTACTGTGAGGCTGAAAATATAGGTCTCTTCAATTTTGTTTTGAGTATTTTGAGGATGTAGAATGGACACTTTGAATTTCATTTAATCATCAAATTTTTTGAAAGGATGTCTAAGGAGAAACATCAACACCTCCATCACTTCCACCGTGACAATGAAGAGGAGACGCAAAACTTGGCATCCTAGGAGAAGAATGAAAGAGGAGAACAACATATGTGAATGGAGCATTTAGGGGAAATCGGAGCAATCACACCATGTGCACTGGTATTATGTATCTTTTATTACTTTATTATCATCATAGTGGTGAGAAGTCAATTTATTTTTATTGATGCAATTTATTAATGGTGTTGTGAATTCTCATTTACTGTGATTTGTAGGTTTTTTCGGTGAATGGATATGTTAATGTAATATTATGTGTATACAGTACCAAAAATACCAAGCATGTAATATTTTGTGTATATAGTATGAGAAATACCAAGCAAGGAATAATCCATGGAATTCCCACAAGCACAAGATTTAAGAGATTGCAACAATAGATGTGGTTGGAACACGGGGCTAGTCTTCCACTAACATCATAAGAAGAAGAAATCCAAAAAAAATAGAAAATCATGGAAAAAAAATCACCATCACTTGTAGTTGCACACAACAAGTGCATAAATAATTTAATGATCTTGATCACTGATTTGATTTTGTGATTCTGGTAGATGTTTCATTTTGCATCATTAATAGCATTAACATCATAAGAAGAAGAAATCCAAAAAAAATAGAAAATCATGGGAAAAAATCACCATCACTTGTAGTTGCACACAACAAGTGCATAAATAATTTAATGATCGTGATCACTGATTTGATTTTGTGATTTTGGTAGATGTTTCATTTTGCATCATTAATAACATTATCTAACTATTGATATTAATGTTAATATAGAAGTTGTAATTTGTACATCACCATTTCAAATGTTTCAAAGGTTTGCACTCTGTGGTTTATAAATTGTTGGATATAATGTTTGAAAACCATCTAAGATTACAATAGGGATAAGGTTTGCATCAAGTGATTGGTGGGTCGAAAGGGCAAGTCAATGGAAGGTTGAGTTTCTTTATGCACCTTTAGGGCATTTATGTTGACCTCCTTGATCGAGGGAAATTTCTTTTATGTCAATCTCTTTGGTCGAGGGAAGTCCTAAAGGCCCCAAGCAACATGAACATCATTAGTCATATTATCTATATAATAGGTTAGATTTAACGAGGAAGGTATCGTCCATAGTATAGAAAATTAAATGTGATGTTAGATTCACGATTATGTACACCATATTTGACCTAAATTGTTCCTATGTTATCATCGTCTATCGACAACCAATCAAATCTACTACTATGTCGGCATCTCCTATCAACGGTCATTAGCCACAATGTGGTTGCGCTAATTAATATTCTTTCATCAAATAATTAAATAATTAGCATGTAATGACATTTATTACGTTGATAGGCATACACCTAATGAAAATGGACAACATTAATGGGCTTTTAATTAGAAATGGACTTTTAATGGACACAATTTCATATGCTGAGAATATTCTTGGTCGTCAGAGTAGATGAAAGGCTATGATTTCAAGCATTAACTTCCTTGGATGAAAAAACATGTTTGTTCTTCATTAGAAATGGTGATTAACATGATTACCATAATAATGGAAGATGTTATTATTAATGCTCCTATTTAAGTTTTGGTTTTTATTGTAATTTAAGTTTTTTACAATGTTTTTTGGTTTTTTACCAAGTATTTATGAGGTGCATGGAGCCAACTATTACTGGTGAGTGGGAATCATTTTCATGGTGTTTACTGTAACTTAAGTTTTCTACAACGTATTCACGTTTTTTACCAAGTATTTATGAGGTGTATGGAGCCAACTATCACTAGGTGAGTGAGAATCATTTTCATAGAGTTACTGGGTGAGTGGGATGCGAGTTCATAGACTGTGTTGTCTCACTACCAGTGGAGTTAATGAGTTACTGGAACATTTGTTCATGGAGTGCATTGTATTGTAACATCCCACTCTATTAAGCACACTTTTATTCACATATTCTTTGAGGACACTTGTGTGAAAGTGGTCCGGATATGGTATATTATGATTTCGTTTCAATTATGGGTTATATATGATGATAATGATGTATTGTGATTTATAGCTATTTTTGCCAACTATCACTAGGTGAGTGGGAATCATTTTCATAGAGTTACTGGGTGAGTGGGATGCGAGTTCATAGATCACCGGTATTGTCTCACTGGAGTTAATGAGCATCGGAACATTTTGTTCATGGGATGTGTTGTAATTGTAACATCCCACTCTATTAAGCACACTTTTTATTCATATTCTTTGAGGACACTTTCAAGAAAGTGTCCGATATGGTATATTATGATTTCGGCTTCAATTATGTATTATACATGATGATAATGATGTATTGTGAACTATTGACTAATTTCATATGTATATGTGTTGGCAGCGTTAGCTATGAGTTTTCCCAGTGTGCATGGAACATGATAGGTTATGGATGCTTACGACATGAATGGACCTCCTTGGAATCCATTTGTCGTGAGTGGACTGCATTTTATTGAGTATTTCATTTTATGCCTCATATGACATATGATTGATTACAAGATGATTTATGTATATGGATTATAGACATTGTTTTCAATGCTGGATGTGTTTGATGATGCTTTCTAATCCCGACTAACATAAGGAGTAAAGGGCCATGCAATGTAAACTAGATATCAGGAGAGGTGGTACGTCTCCCATTACAACCTAATACTAGCACTCTCGCTTGTGGCTGGAATGGTAGGCTAATGATTACCTAGTTCAAGAGGCCCATGATATCATGAGGGCGGGATGCGATATATGCTCACGAAGATTCTAATGGGTACACAATAAGGCAGAGTCCTTAACACTTATAATCCCTAACTCTCACAAGGCTCCACTCATGGAGTGTTGACTCCAAGGCTCTGGACAAACTTCCAAAACCAATCAGTAATAGTGGCACCCTTGGTGCATAGAGGTGTGTCTCGAAGGGAACACCAATGTAATTAAAAACTTGAGTCAAGAAATCTAAGTGGCCTAGAAAACATTAAAATGATTAGACCTTTTGTTAGAAAACAACAATTAAACCGTAAATTATTAATTATAAAGCCCAATATCAAAGTATAATAATTTTTAAGTCTAATAATTTAATGTTAATTAAATGAATTATGACATAAGTTATAAGATGGGAGAATAATCAAACTCTAGGTAAAAGGGGAATAAAATTTAAAGGGTTGATAAAATGCACATGTGTGCATGAAAATATTAAAAAGGTTTTAAAATAGAAAAATAAAATATAAGAGAATAAGTGTACACATAGAATAGTATCTAGAGTCAAGCTACCACCAGTCTAACTAGAAGAAAACTCATAATCCAAATCTAACTAGGATCTAGTTGTATACACACATTAAATGAGAATTTGGGGAACAAAATGGACAACTAAGAGAAAATACAACACATTGGGCAATGTGAGGGAAATTGACACACAAGTGTGGGGAATAATCATAATTAATTTAATCTAAAAGTTAATTATTTTTGCATGACATGTGCCAAAGGAAGAAATTTCTATAAAACAAATGGGTAGAAGGGAAAATAGATCCAATTTATTCTTGGTAAGGTTATCAACAAAAATTGTTTTGACCGAGTTTTACTCTAGAGTGTGGATGTCAGGAAGGAGGAAGCTCTACCCTTACAGGGAAATCCTTGAACTACATTTGTTGGTTTCTTTGTGTGTGGCCCCTTAGTGGCTCTATGTAATAAGGGGAAGAAGAGTACCCTAAGCTTGGATTGGGACATACCAAATTAAGCTCGTGACTAGCCTGAAAATGAGGACATTGTGCAAGTTTCTGTGGAAGGTTCAACATCCTCATTCATCATCAACGTTGATTATAGTACCTTTTTGTTTAGTTTAACTTTGAAATTTAGATCGTAAGTCTGTATGCTATGGAAATTGTGAAAAACATTGATTATGGAAATGATGATAGTGTTACCGGATAGATATATATATATATATAGGAATGAATCTTTATGTATGAATCGAATATTTGGTACAATAGTAATTAAATCTTGTACTCTACATATCATAGATTTATTGGAATGAAATCGGTTATGTATGAATCGAATATCTGGGACAACAGTAATTAAATCATGTACTCTACATACGATAGCTTTATTGGATTATGTATTGGACAAGTGGCGTGAGCTTTTTATTATTATGAACCCATCTAAACAATTGTGGAGGTTTTAATTCTCTCTCGAAAGGAATTTTGGAGGAAGATTTTAGTGTAGATTGGTTTTAGACTTAGCCTTTCTTAGCTATTCGTTGTTTTAGTTGGAGTGAATATATATATAATATGGTATAAGAATTACCTAGTAATATAATAACAGGATAAAATTATTATTGTTTTATTCACCTAACCTTTATAAGTAAATATAGTAATAAAACATTTATACATAATTGGGCCTATGGGGTATGCTTACCCTCAAATATCTCATTACCATATTCGTAGATAATTAGTATCCTCATTGATTGGGGTGTTGTAAATAATTTAGCCAAAGAAATGTTTAATTATTATTAAGTACATATTAAGGTCGTTTACCTTTGCATAAGTGCAAACCTATAGGAGAAAGAATAAAGGTTAGTACTATTTCTTTTAGATAATACTATTAAGTGATGTCAAGAGTTATCACTTAGTTTACCAAGAGTTATTAATTAATTTAAATTACTAAATTGTTGAAGGTTTAGTATTATATTGTATTTAAACTTTTACAAAATGAATAGTACTTCCAACATTGAAAGAAATTCACATTTGTGCAACTTTACGAAGACGCAAGAATGAAATTTTACTTATACTTATAAGCTTGTTACATAGAGTTGATTAGAATTAAATATTTATTAGACCTTGATTAATTATTTAATGATCGTTCTAGTGGCAATATGTTGCAAAACAAAAATAAAAAAATACTCTTATTGTCGACAAGTTCAATTTTATAGAGTCTCATTACACGTCTCCTTACCAGGTAAGGTTTCATCGGGAGTTTGAACAAGTATCTTAGGTATTAGAAAATTGGGACCAGTTCATTTCAAGCGATAAGACATCAAGTCTTCTTCCACTTTCATCCTCCATCCAATGAGGTAGTGAGGCAGTTGGTGTATGGATTTCTATCTTTACCAATGATAGGTTTTTAGGTTATTTGGATTGTAATGTGGTTTCTATATTTCATTCATGCAATAAGTGCCTCCCGAGTGAAATTAATATAATAAATTATCCCAAATCTAAGGTTAGCTTGTGGCGATTTAGGGATTTTATTTATACAAGGAGGAGTCATTTCCAACCAATCCATTCCATTACAAAGGGACAACAACATTAACACACCCTGCAGACAACAACGTTACGACAGCTGATATTGCGAAGATTTGTGTTTATGTGGATATGGTTTCATTGTTCCTTACATTTATTCTATATTTTATGTTCAATTATTTGGTTAGATAACCCATTACATTCCCCGTGGCTCATTTAATGTCCCTAATTCATTATGGTTTTATGTTTTATCTCTATTTGATTTATATATAATAACAATAAGAGTTATGTTAATATGGAATTCATCTTAGTTATTAGCTGCTAATGGGAGAAGAATAATGCTGACATATGTGGGTGATCATGGAGTTTCCTCTAAGTGCTCAGATTGTCAAGATAAAGATCAAACAAGTTTTGGATAGCATTTTTCAACCTCTTGAAAAACTAATTTTTTCATCTTATTAGGTTTATATCATAAGTTGTTTTTTGAATTTAATTAGGATTACTTCATAACCTGATTTAATTAGGTTTATTTCATAACAGTCTATTCAATTTGTATAAGAGATAAATTTAATATGGAATTCATCTTAGTTGTCGTGGGGAGTAGAAGAACTGGCAATTGTAGATGAGCATGGAGTTGTCTCTAAGCCGTGAGCTTCATCGGCTCAATATCAAAACGACTTGGATAGTATTGTCCAAATAATAACCTTGTTTGATTTTGTACTAACAGTTTACTTTTATATGCTGGTATAATCCCCCAAATCCTCTCACTTCATATTACATATCCCCAAATCCAATCACTTTGTTAGGTGATGAAGATGAAATTCATTTGTTAAGTGCATTTTAGAAGAATTGATGCTTCATCTTATGTGGTGGGTTATTATGACCCTCCCTGTGAAGCCAAGGTCAAAGGAATGCTTCAATGCTAAGTGTTCATCATCTAATCCTCTTCTGCAAACTAAAATGGTATTTATATTCCTCTCTTGATATATATTACATGAGTTAGTGTGGTATGTGATCCTTTCAATATGCATATATAACATGAGTTGGTGACATTCCTTTCTATGAGATTATAAGGTTTTTCATGGTTTTATTCTGTATATGGTAATTTCTATCGATGTTCATCATCACTACTAATGTGGATGTGCTAATTTTAATAGCTTGTTATCACCGGTCTGATTTGGTGGATTTAATTCTCGCGAATGAATACCAAGAAGAGGACGAAGTACCTCGAGGTACGCCCGCGAATCGCCATGACTCTTTCTTTCTTCATCGTCTCAAGAGTTGAAATGGTTTCAAATCAGATCGGAACTTGTTACCCATGTGGTACTCAGACCGGTTCTCCTTCAATCAAAACGGACTGGCTAATTCGCTGAGTCTTATGGTCGCGTTTTCTTCCTTTTCACCTTTGACCCGATGTGTCAAGCCTCCGATGACACCAGCCATCGCGGGCGCTTTGGGACCCACACACCTCGTGGAAAATCGGGAATTCCACGATCGGAATTCGCTACATTCGTGGGTTCCGCTTCACAGACTCCTGCCCTCAACCCCGGAGAGCATGCCAATTGCCAATACTCCACGCTTATCACCGTGGGACCCAGCCGCGAATTGGATTTCCGCTAATCCCTCCTCAATACTTTCGGCTAATTCAAAGTTCCGGCGTCAATCCCGACTCTCCCGGGATTCTACCACGGTCCCCGCTGTGGATCAATGACCTAACGACTTCGTGAAATCGGATTTCAACGAAAGTGTTCCCCACCTCCTGAAACCCGATAGTGTCGAACCCGGCGGCCTCGGTTTCTTCTGCTTAAGAGTTTAATTCTGGCCAATCTCCGACCTGATGGCCGCAACCAAATTTCAATTTCTCCCTGCGGACTCTCGACCCATTGTTTCTCCCTCCTCAAGGATTTCTTCCGCTTCAAATCTCCTCCCGGTTCAGACCTTCTCCTGGGTCCTTCTCCCAAAAATCACGGCACCCATCCCTCATGGTTTTATAACTCTGATTCCCTCAGAGACTTTGCGCACATGCTTGTGCTCGACCTCAACAAATCTTGAATGCTAGGTCTTTCAACTGCTTCAGTGCAACAATGGTCTATACCTTCCTTTGTTCAAACTAGTGGCTGAAACTTCAAGTTCGACCTACAAATTCTTCTCCACTTCACTGAACAACTCTACTTCAACTTCTCGGCAGATAGAACAGAGCCACCTGCTGATTGACACTGAATGGATTGATGGAATGGAAGGAATGAATGGATGGATGGTGAATGGATGATGGAGGGATGGACATGGAGTCTGGAAATGGATGGAGGATGGATGGAGGAAAGAGAGCCCGGAAGGAGGAATGGAGGAAAGGAAGAAAGGAAGGAATGACGGATGGATGGATGGACGGAAAGGATGGATGGAATGATGGAGGGATGGAATGGAATGGATGGACCGGATGGATAACGGAAGGATGATGGACGGAGGAATGGAAAAGGAGGAATGGCCTGAAATGGCGGGCGGACGGATGATGGACGGACGGATGGATGGAATGGAAGGAGGACGGAGGAAATGGAGGATGGAGGAATGGACGGATGGAAGGATGGATGGAATGGACTGAAAGGAAAGGAATGGAGGATGGAGGATGGAATGGAGGACGGAAGGAATGGAATGGACGGAGGACGGAGTGGATGGATGGATGGAATGGAAGGAATGAGGGATTCGGATGGATGGAATGGACGGATGGAGGATGGATCGAGGAATGGAGGAATGGAGGACATGGATGGATGGATGGAAGGACGGAATGGATGGATGGATGGATGGATGGATGGAAGGATGGATGGACAAAGGATGGAAGGATGGAAGGAAAGGATGGACAGTGGATGGATGGATGGAAAGGATGGATGGACGGACGGAGTGGCATGGAATGGAAAGGAAGGAATGGATGGATGGATGGAGTGGATGGAGGAGTCTGGAATGGAGCCTGAGCGGATGGAAAGAGCCAGATTGTTTCGCCGCCGGTTGTCAGGTTCCACCTCTTTCAACCTTACCCTCAGGTTTCTTCCACTCCTCCTCAGGCTTCTGTTTTCTATCCTCGGCAATCAGCTTTGCTCTCGGCTGTCTCCGCCTTCGCCTCGGCCGAATTTCTTCTTTCGAATTTCGTATTATTCTTCGCCAGAGCTATCCTCCGTATGCGCATCCTCAATCGCTCGGATGGTAAATCTTGCTCACCTTATCCCGGAATGTCGTATCTCGCATCATTCGTGTACCTCGCCACCTTCTCATCATCGCTTTCCCCGATGACCTTGCTCATGTTGAGTCTCAGAAAACTCCTCTGTGTACTCCTTCACCGCCATCATCTTCTGCCTCAGGTTCCGCATTCGCTTCAATGTAGTGATCCGTAATCCTCGTAATGAACTTCAAGCCATCTTAGCGACCAATATCCGGATCCCAAAATTTTAAATTGCTTCCTTTGGAACATCTATCTACTTGCAGCTCGGCCCCACCATAAGGTTGCATGTCCTTTCAACTTGGTAACATCATACCTTACCTTCTTATCCTCTTCGAGCATCCCTATAATCGAAGTAGGTATCTAGTGCTCGGATCCAATCCAAAGAACTCTTCTTCGTGATTCAAAGCTTCCCTCAGATCGAATGTCCATCTTGGTCTTCGTACCATTCTAGAAATGGCTCTCGATCAACCGCCGGTTGAAGCATCTTCTCGGCCGACTTCTTCTTCAAGATGTCCGCCTTCTTCTTCGGAATTCCTGAAATACTAAGATCTCCAAAGACTGCCCGTCGCCGAAGTTGTTTCCATTTCCTTCCTTCGAACTTTCATCCCGAGATCTCGATTCGCCGCCCATCTCCTGATTCCCCGCTGGCCTACCCCTTCTTCGCATCCCCGCTCTCGATCAGTGACTGCCTTTCTCCGGGCAACATGATGTCTTCTTCCCTTCTTCCGAAAAGCAAAGACTTCGCCTCGACAACACTCGACGCTAGCACGCCTTTAGAGGTACCGCCTCAGAATCGCCAGACCTCTTTTCTTTCTTCACCGCCCGGTGAGTTGAAATGGTTTCAAACTCGTGATTTGGAACTTTGTTACCCACAAAGGTATCCCAACCTCCCTTCACCGGAAATCGGGATTGCTGACTCAAGGAATCTTAGCGGTCGCGTGTTTTTTCACCCGGTGACCCGACAAAGCCATTCTCCATGAGACACCTGGGCTTCGCTATTGTGGTGCCGTAATCTACAAAACACCTATGGAAAACGGAATCAACATCGGAATTAATGATTGTGGTCCCGCTTTCACAGACCTCCCATTCCTAACCCCGATATGCCATGCCAATTCGTCAATACCCACGCTATCACCGCGGGGACCCATCACACTGGGATTTCAAGCATCCTCCCAATACTTTCGGACGCCAAAGTTCCCCAATGTCGAATCCCGCCCTCCCGAGATCTCGTGCCACGGTCCTCTCGTGATCATGACTCCAACGACTCCGGGAAATCGCTAATCGCTACTTCAACGAGTGTAAAATCCTACCTATGGGAAACCCGGGACATGCCGGTCCCCATGGCCCTGTTCTTCGCTTAAGATTTTATCTCACACCTTTCCGTGATCTCGATGGTCACGGAATTTCATGTATTCTCCCTCAGGACTCGAACGCTGATTCTCCTCCTCGAGGATTTCCTTTTCCGCTTCTAAGTTCTCTTGCTCAACTTCACCTCGGTCCTTCTCCCCAAATCACTTAAGGAACTATCCTCCCGAGCTTTTATAACTCCTCGATTCCTCAGAGACTTTTAAGACACGCCAGGTTCTCGACCTCAACAACTCTTGAAATGTTGAATCTTCGTGATCAGGTATCTTCTGTGCAACAACACCCGTGCCTCCTTTTACTCAAACTAGTGGCTGAAACTTCAAGTTCGACTCGCGACTTCTTTCTCAAGACGGCTCCTAACAACTTAATTTCAACCTCTCATGTGATGATAGTTACATTTATCTCATATTCTCATCAACGACTTCTATGGAGTGATTTCAACTGCACTCTATGCAGAATCTCCTGGCTCAGACAGAAAAACTATTGAAACTCATTCTCTTTATCATAGGACTTCGCTAAACCTCAAAGAAGCACAAGATATTCAAAAGCAAATGCATACAAAAAAAAGCAAACATCCATGAGCATAATATCAACACGGAGAAACAACACAAACCATTTTGTTGAATCAAAGACTCTTCTATTAATTCAACTGTACATGGGTGTTCTTCATGTGTTCTCACACATTTTACTCTCTCTCTTCTTCTCAATGCTTCCATCCTAATATAATGTGCCAGGAGGTGCCTATAACTGCTTTTCCCTCTACCCTACAACTATCGTAATTCCATAAGTTAATTTCTATCTAACATCATTAAATCTATTAAAAGCCTTCCTATCTACTAAGGACGGTATTAAAAGGCTCAAGATCCGTTTACAATTACAAGTGCGCTTCTTTATGAAAGGCTTTATAAAAGAATGCGCAACAACCTCCATAGTAATTCAAATGTATGTCATACGAATGCCTTTTCGCCCACTGCCTCATTGATGTATAGATGCTCTTGCATCAAAGAGTAATAATATTTTATGGTTTTATGCATGGGATTATGTTGTCTCCAGTTTGTTGTGAATCATTTGATGAGGTTGATAAAAACCATGAGAGTTTGTTGTGAATCAGTTGATGAGGAACTTGATCAAAATTTGCATCTGTAATTGTTCAAGCTCAAGCAGAGGAAAGCATTGACAAAACATAGCATACACACACAATGCAACTATGGAGTTGTTCAAATCTTCTCCAGATTCACATAAGAAACTAAATTTCACTCATATGAAATGGGATAATCTCTGAACTCTCCATCTTTCACCTACCTAATAAATGCATACTCACTTATCTTATCTATGCATTTATGATACCTATCCACTATCACTTTGGTCAAACAAATAATGGAGAAATACTCCATTTAACACTCTCCCTTAATTTCGATCATTACAAAAATGAATACAAACAATGCCTAAGTGTTGTCTCTAAATTCAAAAATATTTCTTCCCAATGGATTGGTGAAATATTCTAATTGTTCTTTCGAACCAAAAAAACTGTAGCATAATGCTACCATCGTTTAGCATGAAATTATAGTGAGTGTCAATGTGTTTACTATTGCGATGAAACACATGATTCTTATATAATGCAACTGTTTAAATGTTGTCACAAAATATAGGAGTTGGATCCTTCTCTTCATGTGAAATATAACTAAGGATCATTCTCAACCAAATTGCATGACATGTTATTGAAGTTCCTACCACATACTCTACTTCTATCAATAAATTGTGGCGATGGATTTTTTCTTAGAAGCCCATGAAATCTAGCCTATATCAAACATAAATGCATGCCCATAAGTAATTTTCCTGTCAACAACACTACCTACAAAATCACTATATGTATATCCAACAAGTGAATCATCTTATGAATTAAAATACCAAATTCCATAATATTTTGTAACCTACAATATACCTCAAAATTATTTTTACAACTTTCCAATGAGAGATTTTGGGATATTCCATAAATATGGAAATTAATCTTACTAGATACATAATATCTAGCCAAGTAGTTGTAAGGTACATGAGGCTTCCTAAAATCCTCTTATATAGAATATAATCAACTTATGTTCCTTCATCTTGTTTACTTAGTCTTGTACCTGTTGCAATTGGTGTATATGTTGTCTTGCGTTTGTTCATTTTGAACCTTTTCAAAATATATGTGGCATATTTTTTCCAACAAATAAAAATTCCATTTTCAGAATGCTCAACTTCAATTCCTAGAAAATATTTCATGAGACCAATATCGTTCATTTCAAATTCACTTTGCATGGCTTCTTTAAATTCATTCAACAACAAATTTCTTGTATAAATTGTGCCATCAACATAGAGACAAACTATCAAAATATTACCTCTCTGGTCTCTTTTGGTATTAAGTGTGGGCTCATTGTTGCTTGTGTTGAACCCATTGTTGAGAAAATAAGTATCAATGTGGTTGTACCAAGCTCTTGGAGCTTGCTTCAAACTGTACAATGATTTCTTCAATCTGTACACTTTGTACTCTTTACCTCTGATCTAGAACCCCGATGGTTGATCCACATAAACTTATTCCTTTAAAATGCCATTTAAAAAGGTTGATTTAACGTCCATTTGATATACTGGCCATTTGTTTTCAGATGAAACTACCAAAATTGCTCTAATAGTATCCAAACGTGCTACTAGAGAAAATATTTCTCCATTGTTGGTTATGGAGCTTGATTATCTTCCCAATTTAGAGGTTTGATTCAGTCGTGCTTGGACCCCATTCCCTGATAGGGGGGATTTCCCCCCCACAACTTTTGCTAGTGGGGTCTAGGGGGGGCGGATAAAAATTTTGTAGCCCCCCCTGGTGGGGGATTCAAGGGCAGCATCACCGATGCGAAATTTTGGGAAAATTTGTCTTGTAAAATATTGTAATTTCATAGTCAATCTAGACCATTCATTATAATGTCTTAGATCTGACGCTAGAAGTTATTTTAGGGTTTTTTTCCCTAGAAGGAAACCTTCTCATATGATGGAATTGTATTGTGATTGTGTATTATCACGAATATTTTATTCTGAGAGAGGATGTGAGAGAAATAAGAGGAAGTTACATCAAGTGTGTTGTAGGTTGTATCCATTCATTTTGTTGGATAATAAAAATGAAGGAGATGACAATTTATTTGTTCGATGTAGCCCACACTAGGTGAGCCACGTATATATGTATCTCTATTGTATTTTGTATCTTCTGTGTTTTATTTTTGCATTTGTTTTATTTGTTTCTTTGTCACCCTATTTTTCTACCAACTGGTATCAAAGTGAAAGGTAACTCGCAGGAAAAGAGGTTTCATGTCTCAAGTGGGAGAAATGGAGGAAGATGGAAAGTTTAGGGTCGAGAAATTTAACGGCCAAAACTACCAGTTATGGAAGATGCAGATGGAATATTACTTATATCAGAAGGATCTATTCCTTCCATTGGGTGGAATAGAAAAGAATTTGACAACGATGAAGGACAAAGAATGGGAGGTACTTGACAAAAAGTCACTAGGAATGATACGGCTAAGCCTGGCAACATCATCGGATTTCAATATTTCAAAAGAAAATATAATGAAGGAGTTGATAGATGCACTAGATAAACTGTATGAAAAACCTTGGGTGTCCAATAAGGTATTTATAATGAAGAGATTATTTAATATGAATATGTCAGAAGGTGGTTCTTTTGCAAATCATTTAAATGAATTTAATACGGTTACTGATCAACTAAGTTCTATAAAAGTGGATTTTCATGATGAGGTTAGGGCTCGTCTAATATTGTTCTCATTGCTAGAAAGTTGGAATGGCTTGGTCATTGTTGTGAGTAACTATGTCTCTGGTTCAAACACTCTAAAATTTGATGATGTTGGTGTTGTTATCCTTAGCGAGGAAATGCGACAGAAAAGAATAGGTGAGACATCAGGTAATGTGTTCACTGTGGAGAACAGGGGACAACAAAAGGATAGAGGAAAGGGATTAGGGAACCATGGGAATTATAGGAAGGGAATATCCAAATCCAGACTGGGAAAGATAGAGTGTTGGAATTGTGGGAAGAAAGGATGTCTGAAGAAATACTACAGAGCTCCAAAGAAACAAAGAGATGGACAACAAGAGAAAAATAAAGAAGCAAATGTAACAAGTGATGTGTTTCAAGATGCTTTGATTCTTTCTATAGATAATATTTTTGAGTCTTGGGTAGTATATTTAGGGGCTTCAGTTCATGCCACACCCCATAGGAAACATTTTCTAGATTATGTTCAAGGTGATATTGGATAGGTTCATTTGGGTGATGATGCACCATGCAAAATTGTTGGAATGAGAAAGATACAAATAAAGCAAAAGAATGGAAACCAATGGTTGTTGAAATAGGTAAGACATGTTCCAGATATAAGGAAAATTCTAATTTCAACTGGAAAGTTAGAAAGTGAAGGTTGTATATATATATTTATAGATAAGCAATGGAAGGTCACTAAAGAATCATTGGTGATAGTAAAAGGAGAGAAGGTAGGTACATTGTATTTGTGTACTGGTAATATTGGTTCTTCTATCTCTTTAGCTTCTACAGGAGTGTATACATCACTTTGGCATCATATGCTTGTACACATGAGTGGTAAGGGGATGTATATACTTCACAAAATGAATTTGTTTCCATATCTTAAACAAATTGATTTAGATTTTTGTGAGCATTGTGTTTATGGAAAATAGAAGAGTGTTAGATTTCTCAGAGTTGGAAAAGAAAAGAAGAGTGAAAGGTTAGATCTTGTGCATATAGATGTAGGGGGACCAACGCAGGTATCATCTCTTGGTGGCTCTCATTATCATGTTACTTTTAGTGATGATGCAATTAGAAAAAATTGGGTTTATTGCATTCGAAAAAAATCTGATCTTTTTGATACTTTTAAGAAATGGAAAGCTTTGGTTGAGAATGAGACAAGAAAAAGGTTGAAGTGTCTCAAATAAGAAAATCGAGGTGAATATTGCAGAAAGTAGTTTGATTATTATTATTCATACCATGGAATTCGTAGAGGGAAAATAGTTCGAGGAACACCACAAGAAAATGGTGTGTCAGAAATGATGAACATGACAATCATGGAGTGTGCAAGGAGTATGAGATTGCATGATCAGTTTCCCTTATAGTTATGGGTAGATGTTGTAGATATTGTTGTTTACTTAATAAACAAAGGACCTTCAAGCTCTTTGGATGGTGGGATTCCAGAGGAGGCATGGACATATAAAAAGGTAAACTATTCTTTTTTGAATACTTTCAGTTGTGAATCATTTTTCCATATTGAGAAAGAAAATAGAACAAATCTTGAGGAAAAATAAAAGAAGTGTACCTTTATTGGATATGGTGTTAATGATTTTGGTTATCGCTTATGGGGATTTGGAGGAAGAGATTTATATGAAGCAAACATATAAATCACTTGAGTATAAACAACTTTTCTCCATGGGGATTTAGAGGAAGAGATTTATATGTAACAGCCATAGGGGTATGAAGTCAAAGTAAAGGATAATTTGGTATGAATGTTTAAGAAGAGCATGTATGGCCTAAAGCAATCTCCAAGGAAGTGGTATTTTAAGTTTGACATGTTTATGACAGGACAAGGTTATAGTAGATGCCATTCTGATCACTTTGTTTATTTTAAAAGGATAGAAAATGGAAGCTATATTATCTTTCTATTATATGTATATGAGATGCTTGTTGCAGGGTCTAATATGCAGGATATAAATGTGCTCAAGAAGAAATTAGCTAATTCATTTGCGATGAAGGATTTTGGTGCTGCAAAGAAAATCCTTGGTATGAGACTAACAAGAGACAGGAAAAATCGCAAATTGACATTGTCTTGGGGTGAGTACATAGAGAAGGTTTTGGAGAGGTTTAGAATGTAGAATGCAAAACCAGTTAGTACACCTTTGACAAACCATTTCAAATTAACTAAGGAAATGTGTCCCAAGACACATGAGGAGATAGAATACATGTACAGGGTCCCTTATTCATCAACAATTGGCATCTTGATGTATGTGATGGTTTGCACAAGAGAAGATATTACACATGCAGTGGGAGTTGTGAGAAGGTATATGAACAATCCAAGTAAAGAAAATTGGGAGGCAGTAAAGTGGATTCTCGGGTATTTGAGAAGTATTGTTACTCATGCATTATTTTTTGGAGGTTCAGACACTGTTCTACAGAGATATGTTGATTCAGATATGGCAAGTGATAAAGATAGCAAGAGGAGCACCGCAGAGTATTTTTTTACAGTAGGTGTAATAGTAGTAAGTTGGATTTCAAAACTACAAAAGGTTGTTTCACTTTCAACAAAAGAAGCAGAGTATGTTACTACTATATAGTCTAGTAAAGATATGATCTGGTTACAGGGGTTTATGGAGGAATTGGAAAAGAAGCAGGAGAATAGAAGGTTGTTAAGCCCTAAATAGTAACACATTACCCCTTAATTAGGGAATATTACATTGGTAATGTTATTTTATTTATTTCGTCTTGGGTCCATTAGTTGTAATTGTACCTCCTAGTCTCCTATATATACCAAGGACACCTTTTCATTTGGAATCATCTTTTATTTGGAACTTTATGTGGTGTATAAGGAGGTTCCCCCCTTGAAGAGGATTATTATTTGAAATTATCCATTTTTCAAGGCGTTGAGTACTTATTCTAAGGTTTTTCTATGCTATCTTGATATTTTGTTCTTAACATTTTGTATCAGAGCTCAAGGTCTTGGGGTTTCGCTGCTACAACTAAGACACCTTGGAATTTCCGCTATAACTTTTTTTTTACGATGTTTCAGAAGGAACTCCTTGAACAATATTTATCAGACAGATCAAGGTATGTTGGGATCAAATTTTATCTCTTGGGGCCTTACACTTTCAAAGATATATCCTATGTAAGATAGGGTTCTGGAATCATCCTAGATTTATTTATCGCAAAATTTTCGCTATGAAATTTTTTCTGTAACTTTTCAGACACTGAAATATTGAGGATATTCATATAAATTATCAAGGTAGCTCTAATAAACATTTCAGCTTCTGGGTCATCCTACTTTTTTACATACACCCTGTGCAAGATAAGATATCTCACTAGTCATATTAACTAGTCTCAAACAGGTCTTTCGTGTAAAATAATGATATCTTCTTCAATGAGTATCCAAATTAAGTGAGATCAGTTTCATTGGACAGTAGAAAATTAGTAGTATTTCTGGTACAATATTCAGAATAACATATCATATATTGTGATCTTGGCATGCTTTACAAGTACTCTTTCTTGGAAGGGAAAAAAAATAAACATGTTGTGGGGAAGTTACCATAAATTTCACTTGACAAATCCAATTTTGATCAGACATGTGGCATTCCAGAGAAGAAATATCAAAGAACTACAAAAAACAAATTTCCATACCCATGAGGGCCAAAATTTTGGAGCCACAACAGAGGAAATATCATCTAGTAGAACCACCTCGAAATCAAGGTTTAAAAGTGATACTTGGCCAACATGCCACCATAAAAGGGAAATTCTACACCAAATAAGCCTCCAAACATTCTTACTTGGACTCTTGATGAAGGTGAAGAAATTTGTAGGGACATAAATTATTTACAAAAGAAGACGGTAACAAAAGATGAACTACAAGGGATGATGAATGGTTTAAAAAGGGAGATCATGGAAGGATTGAAAAAATTCCTAATAGAGAGGACACCTAAAAGTGAAAATGTATCCCATGAAATTCATTCATAATGAGGACACAAGCAAGATGATCAAGAATGGAGAAACTCCAACTTTAGGTTGAAGACTAACCACTTTCCTAAGATCGATATGAGGAATTTTGATGGCAAGGACCCAATCACATGGATACTTCAGATGGGGCAATTCTTTGATCTACATGATGTGCCACGTAAACAAAAGGTACGAATTGTTTCTTTATATTTAGAACCCAATCAATTTTTATGGTATCGATAGATTTGTTCTATAAAATCACTCGTCACATGGACAATTTTCATGGAATAAATGACAGCACACTATGAGGATACAAGGAGAAATACCTTCTTTAGTCAATTGATAAATCTCAAGAAAAAGGGTTCAGTTGCAGAGCACATTGACAACTTCCAAAGATTGAATATAAAGGTAACAAGCATTCTAGATGAGCACATGATTGATGTGTTCATAGGAAATTTAAATGATAACATTCAACATGAGTTTCTCCTTTGGGAACCCAAATCATTGGAGAATGCATTCAGGGTGGCAAGAAATGTCAAAAGTAAAAATATGGCTATGACTACTAGAAGGACCACTCCTAACATCTATCGAGAGAATAATGTTCCTTCTTCTAAAAAAATTCAACCTACAAGGTTGGCACCTCAACAATTGGAGGAAAGAAAAGAAAAAGGTTTATGATTTAATTGTGACAGCAAGTACAATAAGGGACATAAGTGTAGTGAGAAGAAATTATTCTACATAGATTGTGAAGAGGAAAAATAACAAGAACAAGAAAAAGAACCATCTCAAGATGAAAACGTAGAAGCGATTTCTTCTGAAGAGTTGACTCTGACGATATCATGTAATGCATAGGTTGGAATTAACACTCAAACCCTCAAGATTGACGGATATATCAAAAAGAAAAAGGTAATAGTCCTAATTGATTCTGGTAGTACTCATAATTTCATTCACTATAAATTAGCCAAAGCTCTCAATTTCTCTGTATATCCAACGCCAATGTTTCAAGTAATGATTGTAGATGGAGGAACTATCAATTTCTCAGGAAAATGCAATAAGAACAATCTTACTATGGGGGAATGTGTAATGAATAGTCCAATAATTTCTATACCCATGGGTGGTGTTGATGTCATACTAGGAATCCAATGGTTACAATCATTAGGAATAGTGGATTTTAATTTTCATGAAATTTTCATTGGAAGGAAAAGAAATTGAGTTAAGGGGTATCATAGGGAAACCCAGTAAGGTGATAAGCTTTGATGGCATGAAAAAATTATTAAAAAAGGGGCATGAAAGTGTAATTGCACAACTATGCTCACTAGATGTTCAAACATCTAAGCCATCTATTCCCCTATATCTACAAAGGATCATTGATAAGCATTCCAGAGTATTTGAAGATATTCCCAAAATTATTCCACCCACTCAAAACCATAATGATGCTATTCACCTATTTCATGGGAGTGTTCCTCCTAACATCAGGCCTTACATATACCCTTATTCCCAGAAGAGTGAAATTGAGCATATGGTTGAAGAAATGTTATAGGATGACATTATTAGACCTAGCCAAAGTTCTTACTCTGCACCGGTGGTAATGGTAGTCAAGAAATATGGTTCATGGCGTATGTGTCCAGATTATAGAGAGATCAACAAGATCACTATATGTTTCCCATTCCTGTCATTGATGAATTGTTAGATGAACTACATGGAGAAATCTATTTCACAAAGTTGGATCTTCGTTCAGGGTATCATCAATTTAGAATGAAGGAACCATATATCCCAAAAACAACACTCTGAACTCATGAAGGGCATTATGAGTTTTTGGTCATGCATTTTGGCCTTACAAATGCACCTTCCACATTCCAAGGGTTGATGAATTCAATTTTCAAGCCCTTCCTTCGAAACTTTGTGTTAGTATTTTTTGATGATATATTAATCTATAGCAAGTCTTGGGAGGATCATGTGTGACATGTTGATAAGGTGATACAACTACTAAAGGAGCACAAACTATATGTCAAACCATCCAAATGTTTCTTTGGGGCGAAGGAGGTAGAGAATCTGGGTCATAGTGTATCTCATGAAGGTGTCAAGGTAGACCCTAACAAGATTAAGGCCATGATGGACTGGCCAATTCCCAAAACATTGAAGAATATTAGAGGATTTTTGGGTTTGACAGGTTAATACCGCAAGTTTGTTAGGATCTATGGAAGAACAACAACACCTTTAATGACATTAAATAAGAAGGATGAATTTTGATTGACTCTAGAGGAAACTCAAGATTTTGAACAACTTAAAGAGGCAATGTGAAAAGCTCATGTCTTGACCACACCATACTTCACAAAAACCTTTATTGTGTTATGTGATGCCTTGGGAAATGGAATTGGTGTTGTTTAAATGCAAGAAGGAAGGCCACTTTCTTTTGAACCTAGGACACTCAAGGGAAAGGACTTACACAACCCCATTTATGAGAAAGAAATGGTGGAAATACTACATGCATTGAAGAAATGGCACCCTTACCTAATAGGTAGTAACTTTAAGGTCCAAACAGGTCATGATAGTCTTAAATACTTCTTGGATCAAAGACTATCTTCAGAAGAACAACAAAAATGGGTGACCAAGATATTGGGTTATGATTTTGAAATTATCTATAAAAAAGGGAAGAAAAATGTTGTGGCAGATGCACTATCAAGAAAGGATGAAGATGTTGAGGACTTTCTCTATGCTACCTCAATCATCCAACCCAATTGGATAATATAAGCAAGGGATGAATGGAAGAATGACGAAAACATGTGGAATCTCATTCAAAGGTTGCAGCAGGATTCTAGTGCATCAAATAAATTTACATGGAAAATTGATTCACTATGGTAAAAATATCGCTTATATTTATGTAAGAAATACCAACTCAAACAAAAGGTACTATTGGAATTGCACACCTTTTTTGTAAGAGGGAACTCGATATTTTTGAAAACCTACCATAGGGTTAAGAAGGAATTTTTTTGGGATGGCCTTAAAATTGATTTTCAAATGTTTGTGGAAGAATGTTTGGTTTGCCAACAAATTAAGGTGGAAACAATTAAGACCCCGGATATTTTACAACCATTAGCCATCCCAAGTCAGCGTTGGGAGGAGGTTTCTATGGATTTCATAACATGGTTACGAAAGTCTGAAGGAAAGAGTGTCATCATGGTGATTGTTGATAGACTGACTAAGTACGCACTCTTTTGTGCACTCTCTCATCCCTTCAAAGCCAATACACTTGCCACTATATTCATGGATACAGTTCAAAAGCTACATGGAAGCCAAACGATTATTGTAAGTAACAAAGATCCCATCTTCACTGGACATTTTTGGACATAATTATTTTCTTGTTTGGGTACTCAATTCGCTCATAGTTCATCCTATCATCCTCAATATGATGGACAAACCAAGATAGTGAACAAATGTCTGGAAGTATACCTTCGTTGCTTTGTCTATGGTAAACAAACATAATGGTTCAAATGGTTACCCTTGGCAGAATGGTGGTATAACACTTCCCTTCATACTGCAACAAAAATGACACCATTTATGGAACTCTATGGATACCACCCTCCTTCCATCACTTCTTGTCTAAAATAAAAATATAAGGTTCAAGATGTGGAATATTTCATCGAGAATCAACAACAAGTTCTCCAAATCTTAAAGGACAACCTGACCATGGCATATAATCTCATGAAACAACAAGCAGATCATCATCGTAGTGAAAGAATTTTTTAAGTAAGGGAATGGGTGTTTTAAATACTACAACCATACAAACAGATGTCCCTCAATCAATGAAAGAAGGATAATAAATTATCACCAAAGTACTATGGCCCTTATAAGGTGTTCCAAAATATTGGTACTATGGCATACAAATTGGAGTTGCCTGCATCTTCATGAGTACACCTAGTTTTCCATGTTTCATGCTTAAAGAAGGTTATAGGTGACAAGATCCTAGTTCAAACTATATTTCCAGAACTTGATGAGGAAGGAAAAATCATATTGGAGCTTGAAGCTATCACTAACACAAGAATTCACCAACTAAGGAATAGATCCATTTCACAGTATCTTATTAAGTGGAGGAAACTACTTGTTGAAGATTCCACTTGGGAAGATGATTCTTTTATAAAGAAGAATCCATAATTACTCAAGAATTGCGTACAACACTTGGTTGAAGGGGAGGGGCATGTTAAGTCGTAAATAGTGACACATTACCCCTTAATTGGGGCATATTACATTAGTAATTTTATGTTATTTATGTCGACTTGTGTCCATTAGTTGTAATTGTACCTCCTAGTATCCTATATATACCGAGGAGACCTTTTCATTTGGAATCATCTTGTATTTGGAAATTTATGTGGTGTATAAGGAGGTTTCCCCCTCGAAGAGGATTATTATCTGAAATTGTCTCTTTTTCAAGGCGTTGAGTATTTATTCTGAGGTTTCTCTATGTTATCTTGATATTTGGTTCTTAACAAAGGTTGTACTGTGATAGAGAGAGTGTCATTCATATTGCAAATAAATCAGCCTTTCATTCAAAGAATAAGCATATACAACTCAGGTACCATTTCATACGATCTGTCTTGGAAGATGGACATTTGAAGTTGGAAAATATACATACTAGCCAGAATCCTGCAGACATGTTAACAAAGGGATTAACCAAGGAGAAACTGTGTTCATGTTCAATTTTAGTTGGTATTCAAGAATGAAGGTGAAGATGAGAAATTTTCTAGGTCCAAGGTGGAGTATAGTCCACCATGTACATCAGTAGTCGAGTTATTGTGATCAGTCTCCAAGTGGGATATTGTTGGTTGTGGAGCCCGATTATCTTCCTGATTCATAGGTTTGTTTCATCCATGCTTGGACCTCATTCCCTAAAGGGGGGTGTGGGGGGGATTTCAATCCCACAACTATCGCCAGGGGCATCCAAGAGTGGGAATTGACAATTTTTAAACCCCCCTCCTCTGGCGGGGGATTCAGGGGTAGCACCCCCGAAGCAAATTTTTGGGAAAATTTTCCTTATAAAATATTGTAATTTGGTAATCAATATAGACCATTCATTATAACATCACAAATCTGATGGTAGAAGTTGTTTTAGGGTTTATTTCCCTAGAAGGAAACCCTCTCTTATGAGGGAATTATATTGTGTTTGTGCATTATCCAACATATTGTATTTTGAGAGAGGAGACCGTGTTATCCATAATTTTGGTCGTCATGATGATGTGATGATGTTGGTGAACTCAGGCTCTTCATTAGAACTCTTTCCTAAGAAAAGTTACCTTTGTCTCTTTCCAGAAATCACACTTTTAAGGGAGGTTCGCAGGCAGACAATACATTTTCCTGCGAGAATGTATGATTCTCGCAGGCTGCATTAAGACAGAGTGCGAGGAGTTCACACTGCACCTAACTGCTAGGGTACGAACATCTTCTAAAGAAGGGAAAAAGATAGATTCTTGAACCTTCTAGAAGGGAATCTTCTAGAAGGATGAGATGGCATTCGAATGGTTATCTAAGTACTGGCTTTCCTGATATCTTGGGATCATTCCTATCCTAGTAACTAATCCATTCTCTCTTATAAATTGATGGGATTCTCATGGAAAA